>CAUYLG010041475.1:0-204660 GCA_963573385.1 Cacajao melanocephalus | reverse complement strand
ACATTTTTCTCAGTATCACATTACACCTATTTTAAAAGTGACCACATAATTGGAAGTAAATCACTCCTCAGCAATTGCATAGCATTTCACAGGTTGAAATAAAATATTGGTTGGCTGCTTGTTTGTTATTTTCATCCCTTCCTCCTTCCTGTCTCCATTGTTAAGCACAATTATTGGCATAAAAGAAGTTTTTAATACCCATTTTTAGACTGCATTCTAGCCTGGGCAATAGAATAAGAATCCCGTTCTCTCTCCCTCTTTCTCTTCTTTCTTTCTCTCTTACATTCTTTTTTTTCTTTCTTTCACTCTTTCTTTCTTCTTTTCTCTCTTTTTCTTTCTTTCAAAAAAAAATAAATAAATAAAATAAAGTAAAAAATATAGTGTACAATTCCATAATGTTTATTCACATCGTTGTGCATTCAATATCTAGAACTTTCTCATCTTGCAAAACTGAAAGTCAACTCCCACTGAACAAGTCCCCATTCTCTCTCCCCACTACCCTTGGCAAACACCATTCTACTTTCTGTGTCTTAAATTGGACTACTTAAGGTCCCTCATATAAGTGAAATTATGCTGTGTTTGTCTTTTTGTGCCCGACTTATTTTACTTAGCATAATGTCTTCAAGGTTCATTTATGTTGCAGCATGTGATAGGATTTCCTTCCTTTTTTAAGACTGGATAATATTCCATTGTTTATCTATTCATCCATCCACAGACACTTGGGTTGCTTCTAGCTCTTGGTTATTTTAAACAATTCTGTTATGAGCATAAGTGTGCAAATATCTCTTCCAGACACTGCTTGCAATCATTTTAGATATAAACCCAGAAGTGCTGGCCCCTATGGTAGGTCTAGCCCTAATGTCTGGAGGAAACTTCCTACTGTTTTCCATAGCAGTCTCACCCTTTTACAATCCCACTCAGAGTACACAGGGTTGCAGTTTGTCCACATCCTCACCAACACTTGTTGTTTTCTATGTTTCTTGATGGTGGCCATCCTAATGGACATGCAGGGCAGAGCCTTAACCCTTGAGCATAGCACTGACTGACTGGCGCTTTGGGCCTTCCAGTACCAGCACTGATACTTGCACATGCCAACAAGAGTTCCTGGTACATTTCCCATGGCCAAAGAAGCCAAGTGATTCCTACTGACGTGGTGAAAACTCACAGGCATGTTAGAGATTAGTCTTAGAGAATCCCTGAGGAACTTTGATGCATTCAGAGAAACCCTTCCTGGGTGAGCCGTGTTTTCAGTGGGTGGTGAGTGGAGACGTGAGTGATGGCAGAATGTAAGCGCCTGTGGGCAGAGACTTGTGTCTTGGTCACCTTTTCCCCAACACTTAGCACACACACAGTAAGTGCTCAAGAAAAATGTGTTGAATTAACAAATGAAGAACTGAACAGCTTGCTAAGCCTGTGGAAAGCAGACCCTCGGTAAAGTGATCCGTAACTGTAGCCACTTGCAGACTGCGGGGTCCTAGATTTGGTAGTGAGCAGGCTTTTCCACAAGAGCCCCAGCCATCCCTCCGTCCCTGCCAATGCTCTCAGCCACCCCTTCATACCTATCACCCCTCTCTCTTGAGAATGACTCTGGATTTTGTCATTCTGACTGGGTTGACAGGGAGAGTGCTTTACAAGTTTGAGAACTGATGCCTTAGAGGAAGGTTTTGGCAGGTGGTGATAAATTGTCCACCTTGCTTCCAGAAAAAAAAAAAAAGCGTTTCTCTTCTTGCTCCTCACAAGAGAGATTTTTAAGAATCTCAACACTTTTTTGTGTGTGTGCAAACAGTGAGATCTAGCAGCCTGCAAACCACACCTCCAGGCAAAAAGGCCTTCGAGCTAGGAATGAGAATGAGGGGTTCTCACACACATACAGACACAACAAAGCTTCTTTCCTCCAGGGTTGAATGGGGAGAAGGAAGCAACTCTGAGGAGAGTGCATGTTAGCTGGATGCCACACTTTGATGTCCCAGTCCCTAAAGACTCAGGGAGGCCACACGTGCTGTGTGCCCAAGCTCTGAGTGTTTTACACATACTAACTTACCTCATCCTCCCATCAGTCTCCAGGGAGGCAGTGTCACACCCATTGTATGGAGGGGAAAACCAAGCTACTAAGAGGTTAAGTCACCTGCCTGTGGTCACACGCCTGACAGGGATTTGAATCCAAGCATCTGGTTCCAGAGGCTGGACTCTTAATAGCAAATGATGCTGACTTTACTCATTTACCAAATCGTTTATTAGTTGGTAACAACCATATACAGAGAGCCCACTGCAAGGCAGGCCCCACTGCCAGCAGTGAACAAAACACAGTCCTCACCCGCCCAGAGCCTGCAGCTGGGACGTTCATTCCATGAGGAGGGGCCGTGTCTTGTCTGTGAGGGCAGCCCGGGAAAGGGGAACCCAGACCCACAAATCGCCAAATTCAACTTCACCTCATGATGAAGAAAGTCCTGACAAACAACTTCTCAGAGCCAAAATGTAGTCTTCTTTGAGAAAAACAGCTAAGTGAAGGTGTGTTTTAATGGCGGCTCTGGCCTCGGGAGGAGGTTTGGAACAGTCCTGCAGCGTGGCTGTTGACTCTGTATACAGGATACAGTACATTTCCTGGCACTGGCCCCACCTGCCAGCCCAAGAACCAAGTAAAGCCAAAATTTCCTCATGAAAATGTCAAATGAAACCATTGTAATATCGCATATTAATATCGGCTATATTCCTGTATTGGAGGAGGATACAGGAGCTTTTGGTCTTGCCCCTGGCCTCTTAGAGGAGCCTAGCCAAGTAGCAGTTTCTCGTCAGCTTAAATACAGCACGGGCTCTGTGTATGCAAGCTTTTTTTGTTTGTTTGTTTGAGACAGAGTTTCATTCTGTCGCCAGGTGCCAGGCTGGAGTACAGTGGCACAATCTCGGCTCACTGCAACCTCCGCCTCCCGGGTTCAAGCAATTCTCCTGCCTCAGCCTCCTGAGTAGCTGGGACTACAGGTGTACGCCACCACGCCCAGCTAATTTTTGTATTTTTAGTAGAGGTGGGGTTTCACCATGTTGGCCAGGATGGTCTCAATCTCTTGACCTTGTGATCTGCCCTCCTCGGCCTCTCAAAGTGCTGGGATTGCAGGCTTGAGCCACTGTGCTTGGCTGTATGCAAGCTTAAAAATCCGAGTGGCCTATGCCCTGCCCACCACAGATGTCCCACCTCCTCAGCTGGGGAAAGAGATGGGCCACTTCTGTCTCCCCGCTGGAGGTGCGTCGGGCAGCTGAGAGCACGGGTCTGTGTTTCACCCTGGCTCTGCAGCTCACATGGGTGGATCACTTTCTATCCTTCAGTTTCCACATTTGTAAAATGGGACGACGGACTAACAGTCATACCTTCTGCATAAGGTAATTGTAAGGAAGAAAGGAGAGAACCATGTAGAGTACTTCGGAGAGTGCGTGGCCAGAGGAATGCATGGGGAGTGTTGACTGTTGTCATATGCAGTGGTGTTATGCTATTACATGACACACTATTTGCAAATAACTTCACTGGTTTTAAAATTCACCACATTTAAGTAAATGTGCGAGGAGCACTTTGTGACAGTATTTCTTCTACATTGTCAGAGTTTAAAGCGTTATCCTTATCAGATACCTGATAAGGCAAAGAGGCCCATTTTTTTTGGTTTTCAGTGAGGTAGAAATATGAGCAGGACCCTCGGTTTCCAGTTCAAGGTCTAGTCAGTAGCTCTGACTTCCTCCCTTCAGCCCTGGCCCTGGTCAATTTCATATGTTCAAAGTCGGAGTGCTTGGCCCACCCCACTGCTCATGGCTTCCAGTTCTGTCTTGGGTTGGCTTCTCCAGAAAGCAGACTTTGGGTACAAGGAACTGATTAAGGAAGGGATCTCAAGGGTAACCAGTAAGGCAGTGGGGGAAGCAGCACAGGGAAGGGGAGAAAGCCAAGCAAGGGCAAAGTCCCAGGGCAGGCCCTGAGTGCAGCTTTAGGCTGACCCTGCAAGGGACCCCTGAGTGGACACACCTGAGTTGTCCCCACAAGAGGCGGAGGGAACAATGGGAGGGGGTGGCCCTGCTCCCCACCATTCCCAGACCTATTTGGAGGAAGTTGTGCTTCCTGCTGCCACAACTTTAGGTTCTGTGGGTCTAGAAGTCCTAATTCCCAGAAGGGGACACTTCGACCAGGGACAGAGTGTCATGAAACTGAAATCTATGGCAGCCACCCTGTTACTTGAGGATGGTCCCCTCATCCTGGCAGACCATCAGGCAAAGAAAGGAGTCACCATACTGGCGGGGATAATTAGCCCTGGTCAGTAGGAGGAGGCTCTGTTGCTGTTAAACAATGGAGCCAGGCAGGAGTATGCGTGGAACACAGGGCATCTCTAGGTCACTCCCATGCCCAGTGTTAACTGTGACCAGGTCATTATGGCAACCACAGCCAGGTGACCAGGAACTTATACTCCTCAAGGATGAAGGGCTGGGTCACCCCATCAGGAAACAACCAGCAGAAGTGCCAGCCAGCTGAGGATGAGGGGTACAGGAGGGTTGTGATGAATATCAGTTTTGCCTCCAGATGAGCTATAAAAGGTGAGAATGGTGGATCATCCAGTATCTCTCATTTTGTAAGGCTCCCCCCATAAATTTTGTAAGGCGTGGTCCATCCCCAGGATGAAGACTCCATGATAGGAAGGTGTGAACTTAAATGTGAGGTGTAAGTGGACAGTGTCCATGCTCCTCCCAGGCGCTCTTGGACCCCTTCTTGTGGTTCTTGGTCACCCCGGCTTCAGGGTGCTTTTGCTTCCCAGCCCCACTCCTGAGATCTAGTGTCTCAGATTGGAATCCCCCTAAGCAGACCCCTAGATGAGGCTTTGTGTGGATGTGATGTAAGGACACTAGTAGGGGAGTGGGGGCAGGGCAGAGCAGGATCAATCTCAGGCCAACATTCTCAGAGCCTAATCTAGGGAACTGGGGGTAAGTTAGGCTCCAGGCTCTTCATCCATGCACACAAAGTGGCTCCAGAGCCCCCAAGGGCTGTCTGCCAAAAACCCAGTGCTGTCTTTGGAAGGGAACATACACCAAAACCCAGGGTACACAAAAAAATGGTAAACTAGGGGGAATATGGTGGGCCACTAACATTTTCTGCTGGAAGCTTTACTGAAAAAATGGCTTTGGCATTGCATTGCTCCAAGTGAGAATGAATTCAGGTAAAAAAAACAAACATGGAACCAAGAGGGCACAGCAAGACTGTTTCAGCAGAACCAAAAGACCACACGTACCCGAACTTGCCTACCTAAAGCCCAGCCTTTTCTCTGAGAACTGTCAGGGTGAGGGGATGGGGGTGCAAAAAAGGAGGGACACACAGTCCTGGCCTCCCTTCCCATCTAGCCTGGCTGGAGAGAGGAGAAGCCACCTGCGGACTTTTTAAACCATAGCCCAGTGAGCCCCAGGCAGGCTATTATTACAGGGCAGAAGGAAGTATGTGCCCCAGGAGATGAAGGCCTGGCAAGGTCACTCTGAACCCAAGGGGTGAAAAACAAATCAAAATACACAGAGAATTGGCATTAACAAGTTCAAGACGCAAATTATTTCTTCAAATTACACCTCCTTAAGTTTTGCTTGGGCTTGGAGCTGTTTTCAAGCTGGGCAGATTTCCAAGGGTCAAATGCTGTTTCAAGAGCAAGCACATTCATTGGTTCATTCATTGCTTCCTCCTTGCAGTAAGCATTGACGAGCGCCTGCTGTGTAAACAGGCATTGTGCTGCAGGTGGGATTGGTGGAAAACAGATGCCAGCCCCACCCTTATGGAGTTTATGTTTTAGTAGGGAGACAATCATTAAACAAAAAAGTACACACATAAATACAGAAACACAAATCGCGATGGATGTCTAGAAGGACAAGCATGGAATGAGGGAGAATAGCAGGGTAACCTCGACTTGAAGTTGATTTGTCAGGAAAGATTCCTTTGCAGAAGTGGCACCTAAACTGAGGCCTGAAGGATAAGTAGGATTAAACCAAGAGGGGAAGGAGGTGGGGGTGGAGTAGGCTTCCTGGGCAGAGAGAACAGCCTGTGCTAAGCCCTGGAATTGTGAAAAGTAAGGGGCTGACTTGGGAACCAAACGAAACCAGAGCAAGTGAGCAAACTAAAGCACTCATTTCACCCCAAGGATCCAAGCAAAAGCATCTGCATGTTTCTATGTGTAGGCAGGGGGCTTGGGGTGTCAGTAGGGGTACAGGGACCTGGAATAGTGACATGAATTAGCCTCCAAAACTGCTCTGGGTCAGATACTTAAATCAGAGAGAAATTGCCCTTTTGATTAAAGATAAGGCAGAGTGGCCTCAGGCTGTGGCTCTGCACGGTGCAGGGGGGCCGTGCCCACTGTGATGAATGCGGATGGAGCCTGCAGTAGGCAGTGGGCAGCCTGGGTGGCAGCCGGAATGTGAACTTGGAAACAGATGAGCAGGAGAGAGCCTCTTTGGAGAAGTCAGTAAGATGGCTTAATCTTTGGAGAGAAAAGAGGAGCTTAGCCTAACAGCTGAGTTTTTGTTTTCTGAAAAAGCTGAAGACCAGAGAGGCAAGAAAGCAGAAACAGAGGTGTGGAATGTGTGGTGAAAAATAGATCTTTTTCCTACAGCAAAAATTATTTGTTGGGTTTTCTGATATTGAGTCAGACAGGCAAGGTCCTACCCTGATGAGGTGCATTACAATCTAGTCTGGGATAAAAGACATTAATTTAAATAATGCAGAAGCAAATATGGCCCGTTGCGGTGGTTCATGTCTATAATCCCAGCACTTTGGGAGGCTGAGGCGGGTGGATCACCTGAGGTCAGGAGTTCAAGACCAGCCTGGCCAATATGGTGAAACCTCATCTCTACTAAAAATACAAAATAATGCCTGGCATGGTGGTGGGTGCCTGTAATCCCAGCTACTTGGAAGGTTGAGGTAGGAGAACAGTTTGAACCTGGGAGGCAGAAGTTGCAGTGTGCAAAGATTGCACCACTGCACTCCAGCCTGGGGGACAGAGGGAGACTCTGCGCCCCCCCCCCAAAAAAAAGCAAATGTGCAGTTGTAAGTTGAGAGAAGCAGAGGCCCATGGTGGGGTGGGGGGCCAGGGTCCTGACTAAGTCTGGGGGGCAGCTTCCCTGAGGAAGTTGTATATTAGTTGAGAGCTATAGGATGGAGCAAGTTAATTAGGAAAGGGAGTGGACTGGGGCACTGACAGTGTCCTCGCACCAGGAAGGGCAGAAGCAAAGGCCCTGTCATGGGGACATCTGAAGAAATAGAAAAAAACTGGTGATTGGAACACAGAGAACCTAAGAGCAGGAAGAAATTGTTAAAAGGTTTAAGATGGATTAGACAGGGATTTTGAAGCCTTATCCTACTCCTTCATGGAAGATGATTTAGGGGATGAGATAGCAGGGGGACTAGTTGGGAGCTCTGGTACTGGTCCCAGAACAGCTCTGGGTAGACTGGCCCTGATTGGTGGTAATGGGCTGTAGCATAGGTATGGAACATGTGTAAAACATAAGTTGGGTAGGAATTGTGATAGAACGTATGCGTGGGATGTGAGGTATGAGGGGAAGAGATGTGTCAAGGTTTTGGACTTTGTGGAGTTGGAAGGATGCTGGGGCCACTCATTAAGTTGGGGAATCCTGGAAAGATCCAGGTTTGGGATGGAGGGTACTGATTTTGATTTTAGACATTTTGGATAGGTTGAGTTTGGGTTGTCCTGAGACAACCAAGTGGAAGCAATTGGGTAAATCGGCCTGAACTTCACAGGAGCAGTCCAGACGAGAAATATCAGCTGGACAGACACCGATGTATGAGTGTGGGTGTGGATGAGGATGCAGAGGGAGAGCATGAAAGAATGAATGTATAGAGAGACGTGGTGAGATGTTACACAAAGAAGCTTCACTGGTCAAATTATGTTGGAAAACACTGGATAAAATATACTTCAAGTGATTTCTTTGTGGCAGGACTTCTCAGGGCCTTTCAAGGGCTAATGATTGTTTGTATTTCTGGAGGGAAAAAAAGGATTGTAAGTGCTCGGGATCTCCAAAGGCAGAAAGGCATTTGGGAATTCCTAGGCGTCTTTGACCATGAAATCCTTCTATCACAGGGCATCTTACTGCACTAAACAAATATTTCTGACATTAAATATGGTAACCAGAGTGCTATGTTTTTCCTTTGAGGGTAAAATAGCAATACTTCACATTTGAACAGTGCATCACATTTGACCAAGTGCTTTCATGCCACTTCTCATTCAACTCCCAAAACAACCTTGCAAAAGTAGACTATGTGTCCCCATTCATGAACGAGACCCAGACACACTGAGTGGCATGTAGTGTCTCCCAGCTGGTTAGGCATAGATCTTGAGCTAAAGCCAGAGACAACCAGGTCACCAACTCCAAAATCACGCTAAGTTGTATGATCTTGACTGTTTCCATGTGCAAACACACAGTTGTTAACAATATTATTATTATTAGAGACAGGGTCTCGCTCTGTCACCCAGGCTGGAGTGCAGTGGCACAACGATGGCTCACTGCAGCCTTGACTTCCTGGGCTCCAGTGATCCTCGCACCTCAGCGTCCCAAGTAGCTGGGGATACAGGTGTGCCACCAAGCTTGGCTAATGTTTGTATTTTTTGCAGAGATGGGGTTTTGCCATGTTCCTAGGCCAGTCTCAAACTCCTGGGCTCAAGTGATTCTCCTGCCTCGGCCTCCCAAACTGCTGGGATTACAGGCATGAGCCACATTCAATATTAACAATATACTAGTAGTGAAGCCAATGCCTGGATCCTCAGAGCCTTCGTCCTGGTAGCTAAAAAGCCTATGTTTCTGAACCAAGCTGCTGGCCTGCTTATTCTTAATAGGATGGCTGCACTGAGTCAGACCCAAAGTCCATCCACAGTAGAAGCACGTGGTTTTCCTCAGGGAAGTCAACTTTAAAGGCTGGAGCTATACCCAAGCATCCGTTTCTCTTTCAGAGTCCATTATGGATCTCACATCTAGGAATTTATCCAAAACTTAAAAAAAAGAGCCCTATTTATTATTTTAATCTTGTATCATTACTTGGGATGAGGAGATCTATGGGTTAATTCTTTCTACTACAAAATCTTTCCTTAATCTTTTTTTACATTAATTGACAATGAGGCTGTTGGAAGAAATAAATTTCTCAAAGAGGAAGGCAGACAAATCAAGACTACCTTCTAACATGAGCACAAGACTTCTCTTTCTGTGGAATTAAATATATGCTTCTAGACCTAAAGATAACACTATGCATCTTTGACTTATTAAAGTTCAACATAAATCAGTACTTTTTTCAATTCGTATGTTAGACACTGGCATGTGTAAACTCCATTTTCCTCCTTATTTTTTTGTGCATCGTTATTTTAATTCTACATATATTCTAACTCTGTCAACATATTATTTTACTTTATTCATTTATTTATTTTTGAGATGGAGTCTCTCTCTGTCACCCAGGCTGGAGTGCAGTGGCGCAATCTCGGCTTACTGCAACCTCCGCCTCCTGGGTTCAAGGGATTCTCTTGTCTCAGCCTCCCAAGCAGCTGGGACTACAGGTGTATGCCACCACACCATGCCTGGCTAATTTTTTGTATTTTTAGTAGAGACAGATTTTCACCATGTTGGCCAGGATGGTCTTAATCTCCTGACCTCATGATCTGACCACCTTGGCCTCCCAAAGTGCTGGGATTACAGGTACAAGCCACCACGCCTGGCCTGAAAATATTATTTTATACAATCAGCATTAATTTAGATTTTCCCATATGTTTACCCTTTACAATGGTCTTCATTCCTTTCTGCAACTCCTTGCTTCCATCTGAAATTTTTTTCCTTTTACCTGAAAAACTATGTAGTTTTTTCTTTTTCTTTTTTTTGAGACAGAGTCTTGCTCTGTCACCAGGCGCCAGGCTGGAGTGCAGTGGCGTGATCTCAGCTCACTGCAACCTCCACCTCCCTGGGTTCAAGCAATTCTCCTGCCTCAGCCTCCTGAGTAGCTGGGACTACAGGCGTGTGCTACCACACCCAGCTAACTTATGTATTTTTTAGTATAGACGGGGTTTCACCATGTTGGCCAGGATGGTCTTGATCTCTTGACCTCATGATCCACCCGCCTGGGCCTCCCAAAGTGCTAGAATTACAGGTGTGAGCCACCGCGCCCGGCCTAGTTTTTTTCTTTAGTGTCTGTCAGCTACTTATGAACCATGTCAGTTTTTGTCTGTCTGGAAATGTCTTTATTTTACTTTCATTTTTGAGTGATATTTTTTCTGGGTATAGAATTTTAGGTTAGGTTTTTTGTGTTTGCTTCTTTTTTTGCCTCTTAAAGATATAATTTCATTGTTCTTTGGCTTCCATTGTTTTTGATAAAAAATAGAGTATTGTGTCTGTGTATAATGAATATTTTGTTTTTCTTTTACACTAGGTACTTTTGTAATTTTTTTCTTTGTTTTTCAGATGTTTTACCTTGATGTGTATTGTTGTTTTGTCTGTTTCTGGGGTTACTTCCCTGCTTGGAGTTTGTAGCATCTCTTGAATCTGTCTGTGGCTTTACGTTTTTGTCAGTTTTTATATCCCCACTGTCTTTTCAAATATTGTTTATGCTACATTGTCTCTCTTCCTTCCAGATCTCTAATTACACAAATGTTTACATTGAGTCATGTATATCTCTTAGACTCTTTTCTGTATTTTGTAAATTTTTTATCTTGTTAGAATTATAGTCATCTGAATAAAATATTTTCTTCTGACCAATCTTCAAGTTCATGAATATTCTCTTCACTTGTGTCTAATCTGCTTTTACGCTCTTCTACCAAGGTCTTAATTTCAGTCCTACAGTTTTCCTTGAATTTGGTTCTTCTTAAGACAAATTCTACATATCTTTTAAAATCATAACTTTTTTCTCTTAGTTTTCAGTTATTTGGTCCTATCTCCTGGTAGTTTTTGAACAGTTCATGCCAGAAACTATGCATGAAAAACTGTTGTAATAATTTAAGGTTCTAGAAGACATCTTCCTCTAGAGTGAATTTACTTTTGTTTTTAGCAGGGAGTTTGCCAGGAGAATATCTCTTTAATCTGAAATGATTCAGATCTGGGTTTCAGTCTTTGTTAGTGCTAGTCTATTTCCAGACTAGCTTTATTACCAATGTATAGCCTTTCAAGGCTCCCATCTGAAAGACTGGGATATTTATTAGGACACCTTCCCCTTGACAATTCTTGAATCCCAACTTTTGCCCCCTCAGGCCTATAAGACTGCCAAGAGTTCTGCTCAGCTGCTCAGCAACTCTTTAGTGCTTCAAAATCAGAAAATGCGACATGGGAAAATAGTTGCAGTTGTCAAACCATTCACCTCTCTGCTTCCCTTTTCTCTAGCTCCTTAGACATTATCTGGGCTCTCAGATTACAGGGAATGCACAGGCAAAAAGCTAATGTCCGAGCCTCAAACAACTTCCCCAGTGGCACTACTAGCAAAATTAGTTACCAGCATAAGACTAATAATAAACATGGTTTCCTTCCACTGTGTGCTTCCTAGTGGTGGTGATGAACTGTCTAAGGTAAGTAACAGAGAAGTAACAGGAGAGTGAAGAGGAGGAGGATTTGAAAACAAGAACAACAACAACCACAAAGAGCTTGTGTCAACTGTTCCTGGGTGTCAAGTTCAGCTTTATTTGCATTCAGTAGACATCAAGTAATTGCAGGTTTAAGCCACTGAAATGAGCTAAGTGACATATTTGAGATAAGAATGGAATGGGGGTGATATGGCATTTGGGGCCTAAGACCCTATCAAAGAGAAGTAAAGAGGAGATTTAGGTTATTCGCCCAGAAAAGCAGAAATATATGCCAAACACCAGCCATGGAACATGAAAATCCCACCCCAACTTCAGGTCTCAGCCAAACACCCTCCAAGGCCTGACACTCCTCACACTCTGACTCCTCTAGCCTGGGCAATGAACAGTGTGTTCCTCATTCTTGCTATTGGACAAAATTCTATTAGTTCCCTCTGTACTCCCCAAAACTTCATTTTTACCAGTGGAAGCAGTATGAGGTATTTGAAGTATAGTCTTTAGAGTAAGTCTACCTTGGTTCAAATCTTGGCCCTGACACCTGGGTGACTTTAGGCAAATCACTTAGCCTTTCTGACCTTCAATCTCCTCATCGCGAAATGGGGATGATGACAATAACAGTTTTCAAGATGACATGAGATAATGCTAATAAAGTACTTGAAAAAAAAAAAGCAAAATAAATACTGGCTTTGGCTATTATTTAACTTAATTCAGGGTTCAGGAGTATATAGGAAGATCTTACATGGTTCTCACCTATTGGTTCCCACATTTGAGAGGCAGCCTCAGGAGTGTTATTGAAGGGAAAAGGAGGGACAGAAAACAGGAGAGGTTCCTTGGCTTATAGATGCATGGGTAGGCATAAGTTTAATCCAACGATAATGAGGATCCCCTAAGGCTGGTATCTAGACCTTTGTGGAGAGATGCTGTAAAACCGATGAGTATGAGATGTCTTTAGTCAGGTGTCCCGTTTTCACTCTTCCCTGGGAGGGAGCAGGTTCTGTTTCAGGTACGTCAGAGGTCTCAACTTCCCCCACCTACCCGCTCCAGAAACTTTGAGGCCAGATGGCCTCAGAGTGATGATGAAGTCAATGATGCCTCACCACCCTTATGGTAGAAGGGCTCCTCCACGGAGCGCAGGAGCCTCCTGATTTCGCTCTCAGTGTGAGCTGACTGTATGTCATTTTACTTAACTGCATCTGCATTTTATGTTTAACTTGCACTCTGGAATGAAAGTCCTGTGCCCCCAAGAAAGCCACGAGACAAATAAGAAGGGGAGCGACCTAGTGCACAGCCACCGCGTCCTAGGTCAAAAGTCCCATTCCCACTTCCGGTTCTCATGAGCAATGTGGCTTTGGGTAATTTATCTTCGCTCTCTTATCCTAAAACCCTAAAGGGTCTCTGAAGTCCCTTCCAGCCCTAAAACCTGTTCCACTGATGGTGGTTTTAGTTGGAGGATCTGAAGCGGGCCCAGAAATAACATGAGGGCAGATACAATCAGCCCATACCCCACCTGACCCAGACAATGTTCAACACTGTGCCCCACCCCCAGCCCCAGGTGAGGCCCCCTCACCCCACCTTCAGGGCAGGGCCCCACCTGAGCCAGGCTGCGAGGGTGGTGGTATCCCAGGCCCCACTCCGGCCTCGCTGTACAGGCCCCTCCTCTCCCCTCCCAGTCCCGTTTCCTGTCTGGCACATTTATGGTGCCGTTCAAAGAAGGAAGGACGATATAACAGCTTTCCTGCTCCCTCCCTCTCCCAACTGACTTAGTCTCACTGGCTCAGTGCCAAGCATTTTGCTCTCCACAGCCTCCCGTATGTAAAAATACTCCAGGCCCCATGTCTCCTGCCTGGAACATGGCGTCAGCTTCCAAACCCACCGGCCAGGCCCTCACTGGTGGGCGGGAAGGAGGCAGCCCTGGGAGGCAGTGGAGTCTAATTAAGTGCTGAGGAAGCAAACCATGGGCTTTAATTTTAGCTCTCAAAATAGCAAGCGCCTAGGATTCCTCTCTGTGGCCTGAGCTGTGACGAGAGTTGTCTCCCTCTGCCTGCTCCGCGGGGAGGAGGAAGGATTCAGAGGGTAGCGACAGCGGGAGGCCAAGGAGCCAAGAAGCCAGCGGGAGGAATGGGCCTCAGGGAGAAGGGACGCAAGGCCAAGCCTGGGTCGATGGGACGTGCCGCACCCTCCCCGTCATCTACTTTATCTCTACTCCACATCCTAGCCGGACTCTAGAATGCGTGGACACCCAGGAGTTCCGAGTTCCACCAAAGATACCTCTAGAACCCGGTGTGGCTATGAATGCTAAGCTCTGGCCAGTGTGGAGGTAACTTCCTGGGAAGCTAATAGAACAGGCATCACAGTTCCATGCACCAGCAACCTCTGGGGCAATGAGGATGAGGAAAAGCTCTGGCAAATGGACGGGTGGTCATCAAGGCTGCTGCGAACCCACCGAGTGTCTCAAGGGCCCAGCTGGATGTCAGATAGGCTCCTGGGTGTCCTCCGCCACCCACCTCCCCCAGTGGAAGGAGAGAAGTCAGCATGCTGAGGGCAACAGGCAAGGACACAACAAATCAAGGGGCAAGATGGGAGACAGCATGTGTACCCTGGGGATGGAACGTGGAGGGGGTCATCAGCTTTGCCTGTTGGGTCACTCATCGGTCACTCACCCTGTCCTAGCTCTTCTCACACTGTATTGTCACTACCGTCCACCTCCCACATTAGACCAGGGGCATAGGCTGCATCCATGGGACAGGGGCTCTGTTATCCCCTCCCTTCCTCACTCCCCAGTGCATCCTGGGCCGAAATGCTTTTGTTTCTTTGCAGCGTCCCCTTGGTAACAGCCAGCACTGAGTTTGCTTTATCTTGTCATGAGCCCTCTTACCTGCAGCATCAAACGAGAGGGCGTGAAGCCACGATCAAGAACAAGCGACGTGAGCTCTGTGAACAGGCTTCCCCAGGCCGTCTTCTGCACACATGAGCCTACCCAGAGGGGACACAGAATGGAGATGAGGGCCCTTGCATCTGTGGGGGCTATGAAGACAAACATTACAAGTACCTAAAACTAAACCACTGCTTCCGAGAAGAGTTGGAGTAAGAAGGAAGGAGAAACTCACCAGAAATGAAACTCAAAGGGCAGGATGAGGGCTGCCACCTGCCACATTCCCGTGAGAGCCCCCCTATCATGGTAAAGCTGGAGAGGGGGCAGATGCTTTCCCAAAGCCCCCCCCCAAGTCATTCTTGGAGATACCATCAGATTTCCCTCTTCTCTTCAGATTTCTTCAACCACTCCATTGACGTATTTGAAGCACCTGCCACAGTGGCCTGGTAGGCACAATGCGGGCACAGCACCTGGGGTGCTGAAGGGGAGGCCACCGAGGGCTGAGGGGGACGGGGTCATGGAAGGCTCTGCCTCTAGAGGGGTTGGAGGTTACTGGGGTCTGCTCCACGTAAAGCTGCCTTTCCCTCTCCCTCTTCTCAGCCTGGTATCTCTACCCGCCGTGGATGCTGTCAAGAGAATATATCTCACTCACCAGAGCACCCTGGCACCCTGGGCTCCCTGCTTTTTGGCTCTCAGGAGCCTGCTCAGGGCCCAGCTAGCCCTAATACAGCCCGTTTCTCTTGGCAGAGTCTGAAGCCAGAATACAGGCGACATATAAGAATAACGCCAAGGACAGGGAGAGGATGGGGCGGCCGAGGAGAAGCACCACGTTACCCTCAAGCCCTATCCTTCGGGCAGCTGTCCCACCCCGGCTGTGCTTGTGGAGACATCTCCGTGTGGCTAAACCACAGGCCCCATCTGGAAGATCCCATTTTCTGACCACCTTGGTCCAACACCAATAACAACACCGCCCCACAAGAAGCCACGAGGCATTTCCTCAGGGAACCACCAGCGCCAGGGCTCAAAGACCAAGTTCAGACACCAGGAACTCCCCTCAGGAGTGTAAAACTCAGTTCAGAAAGAAAAAAAACAAAGTTTCCAGCCCAAGTCTCCTCCAAGGGAGACACCCTCAGCGCCCCTCCCCACAGCTGCTAGGCCGCCTTCCCAGGCCGGCCCCTCATTAGGAACTAATAGTCCCAGCCGTGCCAGTCTAGAGCCTCCTGGTTAACTCCTTGGTTTCCCTTACTGCTGCCAGGAAAAGAGTAGGCATCAGAAATCCTGAGCAGGGCTGAGAGGCGGAGAGCACCCACCACAGATAGTTAAGGGTGTGCACAGTCTATGGTTTCTCTTAAACCAAATGAATAATAATTGCTGTCATTTCTGGAGTGCCTCTTACACTCTGCCCGCCTGCATTTATGAACTCTTCTGCAGCCTCTCGTGTCTGCAACAACACTAGAAGGTAGGAACTGCTTCACCGATCCCATAAATGAGAGCATGGAGGCTGTGGAGCCAGCAAGCACATATGTGATTTCAACTCAGCTGTGTTCTCTTTTTCGCCCACCTTATGGCTTAATTTGGGCAAAACTGGATTCTAAGATGTGCAGCTTAAAGAGCTGACCACTACCCTTGCATTGTCCATCCGCAGAAATTTTACATCTTTCAAACCAGAGAACACTGGGTTGAGAATGGGAAGAGTCAGGGTTTCTCTCCAGCCAAAGGGGCTTGTTGACTTTGAATGAGTACCAGCTGCCTTGAGCTTTTGAGCTTCAAGCCTTGGCAACCTTATTTGAAAATGGTGCAAATAAAAATATCTGCCTTTCTTCCTTCTTGGGCTTGTTGGAAGATCAAATAAATCCAGTTGGGCAAAAACACCTTTTGAGCTGGAGAGAGAGAGCTGTGAAGAAAGATGACACGGAATCCCCTGAGGAGCACACCACACCGGAAGACCGAGGTGCTCACACAGATGGCTTCCAAGTGAGTTTTGCGGCCTGGTGTTCCAAGAGTCCTTTGTTTTATTTGTAAAAGACAGGTTCTGAAGCATTGTGTAAGACCTTGTTGTTCTTATGATTTTGGAAGACCAGCAAGTTTGTCATCACGACAAATATGGGTCCTCCATGGCTGATCCTGAACTGTTAAACAGGTGGCCCATGGCAGGAACCACTTTTGAGCCATTTTCTTTGACCCACTACCTACTCCTCTTATCACATGGCCAATATATGAGATTGTTCCTCTCCCATAGAAAGCGGAATCAGTTCATTAAATTTGGATCACTGAATTTATCACCGAAACCCAGAAACAACGCAAATGTCCCTCGGTTGGGGAATGGATAAAAGGCCGTGGAACATTCATACAACAGAATGTCAACAATAAAAGGAATTAAATACTCCTACATGCAGTAACATGGATGTATCTCAAATGCCTTATGCTAAGTGAAGGGAGCCAGATTCAAAAGGCTACGGGCTGTGTGATTCCCTTTATATGACATTCTGGAAGCCACAAAACCCCAGGGATGGAGAACAGATCAGTGGTCACCAGTGGTAAGTGTGCAGGAAGGGAGTGACCAGAGGGGGAACACCAAAGAATCTGGAAGCGGGGTGGAGCTGTTCTGTATCTTGGCTGTATCTTACACAACTCTATGCATTTGTTAAAACTCACGGAACTGGAGACCAAAAGAAGTAAAGTTTGCTGTATGGAAATTAAAACACCTTTTTTAAAATTAAAAAATAAACTACTTAAAAAAAATTTTTTTTTTAAATGGGCTGGGAGCAGTGGCTCATGCCTGTAATCCCAGCACTTTGGGAGGCCGAGGCAGGTGGATCACAAGGTCAGGAGTTCGAGACCAACCTGGCTAACATGGTGAAAACCCATCTCTACTAAAAATACAACAAATTAGCCAGGCGTGGTGGCACGTGCCTGTAGTCCCAGCTACTCAGGAAGCTGAGGCAGGAGAATCGCTTAAACCCAGGAGGCGGAGGTTGCAGTGAGCTGAGATCGTGCCACTGCACTCCAGCCTGGGTGACAAAGCAAGACTCCAACTCAAAAAAGAAAGCAAGAAAGAAAGAAAAAGAAAATTTAAAAAAATGGATCACTGAGAAAGTAGATTATTTAGGAGGAAGTCCAGTAGTATGGCATAGTGTGATAGAGGACAGCACCAGTGCAGTGGGGTGTGGTGGAATGTAGAGCATGATGTGCAGCGTAGTGGATACAGGAATGGAGTGGAGTGGAGTGACTGGAGTGGAGTGTTGTGTCATGTGTACAGGAATTTGGCTACTAGATCTCTACCTAGAGTTGGCAACAATTACCTGGAGAGGGTGTTAAGAGTCCAGGGCCCCATGCCCCAGTGATTTGATTCACTGGATCTGGGGTAAACTCAGGACTTTGCATTTTTAACAAGCTCTCCAGGTTATTTTGATGCAGGTGGTTAACGGCCCACATTTTGGGGCCCACCGTGAGGCCTTTCTTCATGATTCTGGGATTTACACTTCATGAGCAGGCTCCTTTTATTCCTTGGTGTTTCTCCACGGGCCCCTTAGCCTCTCATGCTTTATAGTGATCCCGGATGGGAGACATTCAGATACATGCTGGGAGCTCCGAGGGGTTGCCTGCATTCTAGCGGCAATAGGCTTGGCAGCCTTAACCATCTGTTCCTCTGCAACCCACACCCTGAACATCTTTCTTTACTAACCTGTAATCTTGCAATTTACCCAGCTTCTTGGGAAGTGGTAGCTTTGGCCTCAGGGGATATTGCTGAAAGGAAATTTTGTTTCTCTGAAATGCTTTCAGTTTTCTCAAAGAAAAAAAAATCCCAAGCTAGAAGCAATGCCAGTCTGGGATGCCCCTAATTCTGAGCTCTAGAACCACTCTAGAGAAGCAGGATACAAACCTGGGTTCAAATCTCAGTCCCATCACTTACACCTGTGTGATGCCGGGTGAGTAATGTCATTTCTTAGAATCTCAAATATTTACACTCAAATTCTTACATTCAAACGTTTGAAGGGTAAGATGGGACTGATAACTATATTTGTTTTGCAGGGATCCCATGAGGCTTGAGAGATGCATGCTGAGGTCTCAGGAGGGGACCTGTTATAATGGCTGAACTTTCTAAAGATTCAGCAAAACAGAAACATATATATATAACATATATATATAACATATATATATATATATATATATACACACACACATATACACATCAACCTATAAAGTAAATATGGCAACATATTAAGAGTTGTTGAGTCTAGGGGATGGGTGTATGGCTAGTCATTCTTTCAACTTTTCTATATGTTTGGTTTTTTTCATAAAAAATCAGAATAAAGAGATGATGAATATAAGGCCATCAGCCCAGTGCCTGTCATTTGATAGGTCTCGGTTGTCTGGGGAGCAGTGGAGGTGAGGATGGCAGGGCAGGGAGTGGAAGGGGACAGAGAGGAGGAGGAAGGGCTTCAGGCTGGCCCAGAGCTGGAGGAGCACTAAAGAGACAAGGAAGTAAGGGACCCAGGAGCCCCAGCAATGCCCACCCTTGGGAGAATGTGGGTGTAAGAGCTGCCCTTCCTGTTCTCATCTCAAGGGAACCCGGGGTGAGGGAGGGAGAGCCCCACTCCGGTTAGAAGGCTCTTGGTATGGTTCTTTCCTTTTCCTCAGGATCCAGGGAAGAGCAATGAGGCCATATTCAGGTGTTCCAGGCCCTCTTGGTTGGGTGAGAACATGATAGAGATGACAGAGATCCTTTGGACCTGGGACTGTTGGCAATTTACAGACACTCTGAGCCCCCTGACATACCAGAGTCTTGCTCAACAGCTGTCTAAGCACCAGAGTGTAAATGAACAAGGAACTAATGGCAGAGGGAGGTCAGCAGAGCTGTGAGGCCAACCCATGAGCTGTGCACCTGCTCCAACCCTCCCCCTACTTTGAGAGTGCCCCCAGCCAAGGGCTCTCATGCAAGCCCAGGCCTGGATCTCAGGGTGTCTTCCACATCTAGTGCATGAATCTAACCTGGTTTGAAAGGACAGAGTAGGCCAGGTGCCGTGGCTCACGCCTGTAATCCCAGCATTTTGGGAGGCCGAGGCGGATCACCTGAGGTCAGGAGTTTGAGACCAGCCTGGCCAACATGGTGAAAACCCATCTATTCTAAAAATATAAAAATTAGCCGGGCATGGTGGCAGGCGCCTGTAGTCCCTGCTACTTGGGAGCCTGAGACAGGAGAATCACTTGAAGCCGGGAGGTGGAGGTTGTAGTGAGCCAAGATCATGCCATTGCACTCCAGTCTGGGGAACAAGAGCAAGACTCCATCTCAAAAAAAGAAAGGACAGAGTAGTTTTCTATTGCTGCTGTAACAAATCACCACAAACTTAGAGGCTTAAAACAGCACACATTTATAATCTTACCACTCTAGAAGTCAGAAGCCCAGAATGGGTCTTGCTGGGCTAAAATCAGGTATCTGATGTTGGTGGGCTGTGTTCCTTCCGGAGGCTCTAGGTGTTCCAGGCTCTGTGTTCCTTCCGGAGGCTCTAGGTGTTCCAGGCTCTGTGTTCCTTCCGGAGGCTCTAGGTACTCCAGGCTCTGTGTTCCTTCCGGAGGCTCTAGGTGCTCCAGGCTCTGTGTTCCTTCTGGAGGCTCACCTAGAGGATCACATGGGAGCATGCCCCAAAGTATCTACTAGTGCCTGTGCCACAGATACTTCTGGGGCAGGCTCCCATAGGATCCACTAGGTGAGCAGCCGTTTCCTCGCATTTTCCCTCTTCTATAGGCTGCCCTTGTTCCTTGACTTGTGGCCCTCCCTCCATTTTCAAGGCCAGCAGTGGCTGGTTGAGCTTCTGTGATGATGCCATCTCTCTGGTTCTGACTCCTCTGCCTCCCTTGTCCCCATTTAAGGACCTTTGTGATTACACTGGGCCCACCTCAATCATCTCCTTATTTTTAACAAGTGTCTGTTGATTAGCAACCTTAACTCCTGCTTTCTATGCAACCCAACACCTTCACAGGCTCCAGGGATTCGGATATGGACATCCTTGCGGGGAGGGGGCATTATTCTGACTACACAGGGGATATTCTCAAATGTGTGGGCATTTTTACTTTTGACCCTCAGGGATTCTGAAACTTGAGTGTACTTCAGAATCATGGGAGACAATGTTTGAAAAGGCAGAATTTTAGGCCCTGTCAGATGCTGATTCAGTACTTCCAGGATGGGCCCAAGGAATCTAAATTTTTAACATGCTCCCTCAGGCTTTCCTGATATACATGATCTAAAGACCACATTTAGAAAAATCTGCCTTCCTTTGGCTTTGGATAGGGCATAGTGGCTACATTTTAGAAACCTAATTACAAAATCTATGATCTATAATTTATTGAGCAATTCCAATGTACTAATAAATACAGCTAAGTTTATCAAGTGCTTGTTATATGCCACATTCTGCCCTCAGGGCTGTCCATGCATCATCTCACTTAATCCTCACAGTAACGCAACAAGGTAGGGTTATTATTGTCCCTATTTTGCAGATAAGAAAACAGAAACTCAAGGGGTTAGGTAGCTTACCTGCAGTTGCACAGGCAAAGCCAGAGAGAAACCTGTCCATTACCTTCCTTTTCTTTTTCTAAAGCTTGAGTTTAACCATTAACTCTAGCATAGGGCTGGCACATAGTAGGTCCTCAATAAATAAATATATGTTGAATTACAGGGTGAATAAATAGATAGGAGTTTTGCATGCATTAACTCTAATCCTCAAGGGAAATATTATCATCCTCTATGAAACAGACAAGGACCCCAAAACTCAGCGAGATAAAACCCTCTAACTATGTCTTAGCTTATGTCTAAAGTCCATATGCTTCTTACCATATGAGGGGGGCTACAAGCCAGAATCCACATGGACTCTCAAAGGACTGTTTTCTCATTGTGCATTTATACTATACAAAAAACCTCAATTGCTTTGAAGTTAACAACTGGCTTCCATCAAAAAGAACCTCATTGAACTTAATAAGGCCAAGTGGTGGCTCCACTACTCAGGGAAGATGTTTTTACTCCCCCAGAGGCGGAACAAGCCCTAGGCATGGCCAAGCCTGAGGAGGCGTGTCTTGAACCTTTACACTCAGGAAGGCACAAGCATAGCAATGAAAGCTTCAGATCACCCTGGTAGCTTCTTTTAAATTAAACTCTTCTCCAGACACCTGGCAGGGGCAGGAGGGGTCTGCTGTGGGAATGCCATCTGCACTGATCAAGAGATGGCAACATCAGAGGCCGACTTTGTCTCTGTCTCTTTCACACGCACACACACACACACACACACACACGCCAGGGGACAGTTTCCTTGTACCACACAGGTGGATTCCAGGCTGTCACCACTTCCTGCCCCCTTCAAACTAGAAGTAAGTCAGCTTGGCCTCCTATCTTCATCAGAAAGACCTTCCAGCTGGGCCACCACGGGCCTCTGTATCATTTCACTTCTTTAGGACAGAAACTGGAGAGACTCAATGCAACACCGGCGGGTTCTAGCGCAAACATCTGTGTAGGGTGCACAACCTCCTCTGAAATGCTGTTCTCTCTCCACTTCCCTGCCGCACCCATCGTCCCCACTCCTCCTCCAAGTCCCCATTCCTCTCTTCTGTCCTTTCCCTTTTCTCTTCTTTCCTTATCCCATCAGATGCAATCTCCACCCTAACTCCCCCACTAGGGTCTCATGGCCACAAGTGTCAGCTTTGGAGGCCTGGGCCAGGCAGAAGGGCAGGTTGCAGCAAGTAACAACGAACCTTTGAGTCCACTTTGGATCTGCCTGAATTTCCCTTCTGGAAAATGAATATATTCACATTTGCCAAGTGACTGACTCAAAGCAGTGTCTGTGGTTCTGTTTCTTGCTTTGTAGTTCACAAAGTGTGTGCTCCCTTTCTGGGCTCACTCATCATGACCCCTTAAAAAGTGTGGAATGTTAGTGAAGTGGACCAGAGAGAGAGAAATGACTCACTCCAGGATACACAGCTTTCAGTGGCAGAGTCAGGACTAGAAACGAGTCTTCCCAGCCTGTCTTGCCATTTGAGTTCTTGGTGTTCAGACAGTGAGACTACAGGACATAGAATGGAAGAAGCTGACTGAGCATGGCGGCTGTCAACAGGTCCTGAAGAACATCAAGGAAAATAACAGCAGAAAAACCTTACAAGTTGGTTACCTTTCATTGTTTACTTATTTTGCCATCTAATTATACTGATGGGGTTCATGAATGTCAGATTAATTTTGTTGTAGGTTTTACAAGATTAAAAAAAACTGTAAAGATTTTTTACAGCAGTGTGGGCCAATGAGATGTATTTAAAGAGAAGAGGACCTGATTGAAGGGCTTGCTCCTGACCTGTTTGAAGAGTGCTACAGATACTTCCGGGGCGTGCTCGCATGGGAGCCTCCCAATCCTGCAAGACAGGCAGCCTTGTTTCCACTTCATAAATGAGGAGACAGAGGCCCAGAGAAGGTAACTGACTCCCATGTCACCATTCGGCTGGTTCACTGCAGGGCTCGGTTCAAATCGAGGTCCGTCCCCTTCCCAAGTTGAGTTTCCTTCCCCTGCTCCATGGCACTGCTCCCCACAGAGACGCATCTTCTGCGACTCAGCTTCCTCTCCTTTATGAGCCTGACCCCTGGCTTTGTGTGTGCCCTAATGAGAGCAAGCCCTCCACCCAGGTGCCAACCTGCATAGTGGGGCAGTGGGCGGGGTGTGTGAGGCTTCTCCTTTGGAGGAGCAAGTTCTCCCACTTGGGAGGAAGAGCCAATCAGACCCTTGAGGCTCCCTGCTACGGGGACAGCTCTGCTCTGAAAGCCGGCACAGGCTCACCCAGGGGCACCTGAGGGCCAGGGCTTGGTGCAGGAGCAGGGCTGCTCTCCCATGCCCAGCTGGGCTGCCCTCCAGCAGGTTGTGCAATCTCGCTATGAATAGGTCTGGCTGTGTGGTTTGGGGCCAAGAAGACTTGTTTCCTTCCAGGTGACAGCTCCCCTCTGGAATTGTGGGAGGTGAGGGAGCACAGCTGTGAGGTCAGGCTTCTGACCCCGAGGCTGGGCGGTCCAAGCTGGTGGTGTGAGGGGTGGAGTCTGTGGCCAGACTGGCTGGACAAGTTGCCAGCATGACTCTTCTGTGTGTAGAAATCACCTGAGGCCTTCTGCCTCCCCAGACCTCCAGAGCCTCCCTCCTATCCTCCACCCCTCCTTCTCAGCAGTCCAAGCCCTCCTTACCTTAGAACAGGCTTAAAACAAAAAAGTTTGGAGGGGGAGGGGAAAAACAGATTTGCAATTTTATTTCATTTGCAAGGAAAATGCCTGGTCTATTTGATTCCTAAGCCTGGGCTCTTTATACATTTTTTTTTTTTTTTTTAAGATACAGGGTCTTGCTCTGTTGTCCAGGCTGGAGTGCAGTGGCGTGATCATAGCTCACTGTAAGTCCTGGCCTCAAAAGCTATCCTCCCACCTGGGCCTCCCAAAGAGCTGGGATTACAAGGGTGAGTCACTGATTTTCCTACATGATTGGTGTTAGCGATGTGAACCGGCACACTAGAGGACCCTTTGTGACAGGTGCACTGAAATCTCAGAAATCACCACTAAAGAACTCCATGTAACCAAAACCACCTGTTCCCCAAAAATGATTGAAATAAAAAAATTTTAAAAATGTATCTACCCTTTGACCCAGCAATTCCATGTTTGGGCATTAATTCTACAAAGATTCTTGCACATGTATGAAATAACAAATGTATAAAGTTATTAGCTGTAGTGTGGCTGGTAATGACAAAATATCTGGAAACAATACAATGTCCAGTATCTATCTACAGACTACTGGTTAAATCACTTATGACACATTAATACAATGGAATACTCTGTAATTGAAAAATTTCCATCTTTGGGAAAACTATTTAACAAGCATGATGCTTGTATATATTCAGAGTGTACAATGTACATTTTGTATAATAAGAGGGGATAATAAGAATCTTTTTATTACTTGTAGGTACGTTAAGACATTCTGGAAGGATACATACAGAATTCTGGGGTGGGAGGAACTAAGCAGAGGACGAAGATGGGAGGAAAACACTCCCTGTGTGTATCTTATCATATGAATGTACTACCTTTCAAAATATTCATTTTAAAACAAAGTGCAACAAAATGAAGATAATTTTGCAAAAAAAATGCCATGACTCAATTGTCCTACTACAGCAGACATGTGTCTTTTTGAGGGCATGTCCCAGCATGAGAACTCCCTTCCTACTTGGCGTTACCCACTGGGTACACCTTAGTGGGAGGAAGAGTCCCTCCCTCTTACCCTACGGAGGAGGCCGTGCCTTCCTGACCCCTAGCTCCTACCTCCTGCTGGGGCTCAGGTGTGGCTCACATGCTCTCCTACTCTGGTGGCAATACCAAGGGCATGAGCCCAGAGGTGAGGCCCAGAGTGTCCAGGACACAAGAATTATTTTTACATTTTACCTTTTAGCACTTCTCTCAGCCAGATTTACACTGCTAGGTATTACTTGTATTCTGCTTTTTATTTTTCTATCAACATATAAGGTTACAATATAAGAGCAATAGATAGTTACCCTTCTAAGCATGTGTCCAAAACAATACGTTTTTAAAAAATGTATATGCATAGTTTTCATAATTATTGTTTTGATAGACGCATAATATTCCTTTCTTCTGATTAGGTACTTCCCATACTGTGATATCCAAGATGTTAACAGGAGGAAGTTAAGGAAACTCAAAGTGCTGAAGATACAAATTTGCAACAATACTATTCGTCGGTGAGATTCCTTAAACAGTGGAGTCATCTCGTCACCTCTACTTCTACTCCACAATACCCTTCTCCCATCTGACTCCTTACTCCCTCGTCTCAGGAGTCAAAGCCAGCTTCTCCCAATTGGTTTTTAGAAGCTATATTTAATTATAATACACTCCTACTTTGATATAACAGTACACCAGGTGAAGAGGTGAAATCCAAACTCCTTTGTCTCCTTCCTCTAGACTTAACCCATTACTAAATTTCTTGTGATTTCTTCCAGATCAGAGGTTCCCTGCCTGGTTGGAAAGTTACAGGGGTGTGAGCTATTGCTCCCTCAGCCCTTAGGGCGATCTCCAGGGACTGTGGCTGGGAGAGCCGAGTTGGTCACCTGAAACCCAGAGCAGTTTTCTCGTCTTTCCAGTGGGCCACATAAACATCATTCTTTGTGGGTGCCAGGTTGTGAGAACAGTTCTAGAATTACCATGCTTTCTCATTTCCTCAACATCTTCCTTTTAGAGTCCATTCCTATAGTGTGCCCCTGGGGCCTTCCCAAAGGCCAGCTCTGACCAGGCCTCCACCCTGCTGGTTTCCCATGCTCAATCACAAACTCCAAGCTCCTTGCTCTTGAATTCTCTCTCAGCCTTCTTTTCTTGCCTGACTTCTCACCTTCTTTGAGCTCTTTAAATCCCAAACAAGCTCACCTCTGTTTCCTGAGCATGTTCCAGTCCTTCCTGTCTTTGGAATTCATCACTTCAGCCAGAGAGCCAGATGCATTTCTGCCTTTTAGCTCAAATGTTAACTTCCTGTCCCTCCATCCTATCCTTAGCAGCATTCACAGGACTCAGGTGCTCAAGTACATGCCAGCAGGCCTACACACTTCCACTCAGCCCCTTCACTCATCTCACCGACACAAGCATAGCACCTGGCACACACGGGTGCTGGTGGAGGAATGATCATAGGATGCACAGAGGAGATCCTGTGCTAATAGTAGCAGGGCATTGGGACTTCTCCTCAGGTGAGTGGAGATATTTGTCGTGTTTCTAGCAAGTTCTCAGAGAAGGCAGGCAACCCCTAACAGTTCTGAGCCATTACTATGTGACAGTTGCTACGCAGAACTGCACAAACACGTGCATGCACACATGTAATTTAGTTTTCTTCAGGTCTTAAATATTGCTGACGGTCTTCTTTCAGCTTTTGAATGAGGAAAATCTGGGGGAAAGGACTCTTCCTCCTGCTCCAAATGTGTCTGTTCCTCTGGGCCCAACGCCATTGCTTTTATTTGATGGAGAAGAAAGCAGAGCTGGAGTGGGCCCCTTTTCGGAATACTCTCCCTTACTGGCTCCCACTAAAGGGCTGCAAGAAGCTCAGGGCGCCCCAGACTGCGCCCCACCACCAACCCAAAACCATCCCTCTACTTCCCATGTCTCAGGCTTGGGGTTGTGTGTGACTGTGTATGTGTGTGTGTGCTGGCGTCTGGCAGATAGTGGCTATGAATTCTCTGCCTGGGACCCTGTATCCCAGCTGTGGTGTGAGTGACTTGGCTGATACACATCAAAACAACATCTGCTGGCCTAAAGCTTTGCCCTCACTATTGAATAATTGCAAAATCAAATCCCTAATGTGTTTGACATTAACTAGTCCAAACTCTTCCTCCTTTAAACAAGAAGCTGAAGCAGGAGAGTAAGCAGCTGGCCCCTGATCCCTCCAGGTGGAGTGGACAGATCACTCCTAGACCACACGCTCTTGTGGGGCAGGCGCAGGGGTCCTGGTTCTCCTGGCGCCCATCACAGAGGCTGGCCCACTGCCACACTGGAGACCAACTTCGTAACTGTTTATCATTAAATTAACTTACTAGTTTCTGGTTGCATTTTTACCTGGTTTTGGAGAACTCTCTATTAAGAATCTTGTCATAACTGGTGTTAAGAGTTCCATTTTTAATCCTCTGGAAGACAGAATAAAAATTGGGAAGTAACCTCAAGTGAAACACCCATCCCCAGTAGGCTTTGGCATTAGGAGATGAAGTTTTACCTTTGTAAGCAATTAAAACAATGTTGAGGAAAACTTTCGAAAGCATGACTCTCCACCCATACAGAATTTATCCCCAATTCCCAAGTTCAAAATCTTTCACCTCCTTGAGCTGAAATAAGAACCTATATTACGTGGGACCTTAAAATAGATCCTGCTTATTCTATATCGTCTGGATAACTTTTATATGTCTACTAAAATGAAAAAACACAATCCAGACTACTAAGAATAGTTTCACAATAGGTGGAGTTCTCTCTCAACTCAGGAGGCCTTACAGGTACACACAGAGGAAATACGCTGTTGCCACCAGAAACCTGAAGTGTGGTGTCTGACTTTCAGGATGCAGGAAGGAACTGTTGCCGACCAACGCTGATGTGTTGGACTCACATGAGGAGGACCTCATCCAGGTCAAGCAACTGACAAGTTAAAGCTTCAACCTTGGAGGCTCTGTGAGGGCCATCTCTAAATCCCACCCCTCTACTTATTCAAAGCTCCCTGGGCAACATGACTCAGAGAATACCAAAAGTGGCTATCAGCCACCATGAACCACGCTGTAAATCTGCCATTATTAAGTTGTCTGTGGAGGTCAGAAGTGAGCCACAGAAAAGGTTTACAAGATTCACTTAAAGATTTAATGATAGAATCTCTCAGCTTTGTGCCTCTCCCAGCCTGTGAGGGAATTCCACAGGGAGACCTTGAGATAAACTCTGCCATTTTATTCTTAGGATTCAAGAGATGGGGAGGAAGAACAAAGAGACTTCTTGGAGTAAGACAGAGTGTCACTGATGCTTTATTTACATGCGTCACCATCTCTTTTACAAACTAGATTACGGTTTTAAATGGAATACACAAGGCAATATCTACAAACACCAAGGAAAGTAAGTACTGCATCTCTATTTCATTTGGAAGGGGGAAGACTCCCAAATCAAACTGGTTTTGATCCTTGAGAAGAAAGGCGGCAGAGTTAATTCATGGCAACATATGGTTAGACAAAATCCTCAGTAAGAATGCCATATGATAGTGTTCGCATTGAGAGAAGGATGAGGTGCTTCAAACCAAAGTCTGAACTGCTTGACTCTCAGGTGTTTAAATATGGCCACGCACCATATTTAGTTCTAGTTTATATGGGGTATGAGCAAGGAATTGAAACAAATAAGACAGTTTTTACAGATACTGTATACAGATTTTTTTTTCCATTCATGCAACTTTTTTCTTAAAAAAAGTTAAACATGTGAAGCCAAAATGCACAATACATTTTTTTAAATATTAACTAATTTTTCTGGTCCTCCTTCACATTTGTTTACATTTCCCATGTACATAATGTGCTAGGACAAGTATACAAGAGAAGACTGATTGCCAGGCAATGAGATAATTTTGGAGATATAAGTGACCAGACAGTTTTTAAAAGCAGCCGCACACATATTTCTGGAGTGTGGCAGAGGCCTCATGACCGATCATTCATCAAAGAAAAATACAAACAGATAAAAGAAGAAAATATTCCGTTCATTTAAACTGTATAAAATGTTACCCACTCAAGATTTAGATCAAATATAATATACTCTTTTATTTGGGCATCTGCTTTAAGATCTTGCTTGACAGGCATGATTCCATCAGAACTTTACTTCCTCCAGTAGGACTCTGCCTCCCTGGCCTCCAAGAGAGGCTGGCTTTCTCATACCTCTTTACTGGTGATTACATTTCTACTCCCGCAAAAAAAAATTTTTTTTTAAATTATGCCTAATCATACAATGTTTACCCAAATACAGCAAGAAAAATAAAACCCGAGTTCAGAGCTGTCAGGGTTTCCTTTTTGCTTTGAGAGAGGATGGATAATGTTTTTCTTTCCCCTCACAAGCCCTTGGCACCAACATAGAGGACTTCTTTTTGATTGCTTTATTCTTCACGTCTTTTTCAAGAGATTCAAATGCTCCTTAAAGTGGGGTTCACTAGGTAGAGGCAAAGTCTGTCCCTACCATCTTTAAACTGCGTACAAGTTTGGAAGCCACTGAAATCACACCCTGAGAGAGGCACGCTTGTCCTGAGTAGTAGTAAGCCATGGTGTCCTCTCCTCAGGGTGGGGAAGCAACACACGCAATGCTAAAAATCAACACCAAAAACCAACACAAAGTCCACCTTCTACTACACATGTCTGCATGATCTTCCCATTAACAGGAGTGACAAACTTCTGAATTTGTAAAATGTGTTTCAGTAATCATTATATTGCAGAGGATGCAATAAAGGAAACCAAGCTGAGATTCAATCACAGTTAATGGGTACACTGAGCCTGGCAGCCAGTTCTCATGCCAGGACAGTGAAGGCTTGTGATAAAGCTCTTTCCTAGCTTTGGTACCAGGTATCAGGTTCTGGAGCCCTGAAGAGAACAGCAGAGCCCAAGAGTGCGTGTCATGTTTTCAACATTAGGTCCTTTTCTAATTTCTCATCAAAAAGTAGGTGGCTCCCGAGAGCAGCTTATTTAGAGGCTGAGGGTGGCCTTTGATAGTTCTCATCATAAATCAAACATTACAGCTGCCAGGACCCTTGAGGCTAAGGATTCTGCTGAGATGCTCCAGATCAGAAAATTACTGTTAGGGACCGATGACACTTACTCAGAATGTGACACGGTGGCCAACAGTTGGCTCATCCTGAAAGCAGGGTCTCGATATAAGGGGCAGAGGGCTCAGGCAGCACCCCTGCCCAGCCTGACCACTTTAGAACCAGGCTAGTTTCTGGGGGGCTGGCATCTCTGCAGGTGGCTGAGGGTGAGGGTGCCGGGACCCTAGACAGGCTTCACTACCAGATTCTGGGATGACCCTCTCTTGGGGCTGGCAGGTCTCACACTACTGAGGCTGCACTTGACTTTGCCCTGGTCTCAGCTCTCCACAACACTCTACATGTAGATGCTGTTTTAGTTACTGAAAAAGAAAAAACAAAACAAAATCCAAGCATTCCCTCTTCATTTTCCTAAACTGTTTTGTGCTGCCTTGCCCTTGTACCTCCTCTGTCCCTTCCTCAGCTGTTTCGGATTAAATGATAATCTGGTTCTAGGACATTCTGTAAGACATTCTGCCTGAAATCCAACAAACATTAGAAAAGGAATAAATGAGATACCACATGTCTGAAAAGAATTCAGCATTTAAAAATTGGAACACATCGGAGGGTTGCCTTCAAAGCAGCTCCCAGGGTCTGTAAAACTGCAAAGGCAAGTAGGTATTTTGTTAGTTATTTTGCCTGATTCTCTGAACTCAGGACAGAAGTTCTCAGGACCCTCATGCTGGAAAGACTCTGGAATTCTCCTTGCATGTGAGATCCCCCCACCCTTTCCCAGTGCACTCCCCACTGCAGCCCCACGCTACTACTGCCTGTGCAGTGTATCCCCACCCAGGGCAGCACCCCTTAGGAAGCTTGGAGAGGCAACCCTCCCCTTCACTGCTACTGGAAAGTTCTTGCATACAGCACACTACTAAAGAATCCAGGAAGTGGCTAGCATTATTATAAAGGAATATAGTAAGCAAGTCTGGCTCAATGACAAGCAGACCATATGAATAGAATACATACTTTAAAAAATTATACGTACTTTAAAAATGAAGATTATAAACATGTAGCAGTTTATAAAAGGCAATGTGCTACAGGTCTACTATAACCACAATTGCACAACAATTACAGATTCAGTAAAAGGCAGGGTGAAATCAACAGGGCTATCGCTCAAACATGGCAACCCAAGCGAGGCAGGAGATGTGTGACAATACCAAATGGAACTCTCATTATGCTAGGAGCTGTGATCACCACCAATATTACCCCCAGAGGAGTTATAAAGCCAAGGCGCACAAGGGGGCCCCTGGTGGCCGGTGGTGTGTGCAGGGGGTTGGGTGGCACGTCTGTGTTGGTGCCCACTGTCATGGTGCAAGCATCAGCGAGAACTCAAGCAGGGAAGTCTGTGCTGAAATACTAGCCTGTATTCCTAACGCCCATGCATAAGGTTCCATTTTTGTACTGTACATGATAAAATATATTTATACATTTATAAGCCTAATGCTTTTTATGCAAAGAAAAGAGTCTTCATGTATCACTTTGGAGAAGTATGCATACGCTGTGCTGATCAGAGCATCATCACCAACTTCATATGTACCAAAGGTGGTCCCAACTATTCTGTCCACCAAAGAAGGTAACGAGTATGATCACACTTTCCAGGGTAAACAGAAAGCACCTATACAGCACCATAACTTTTTGAAAACACAACAAAATGAAATCCGTAGAAGCAGAAAAAAAAGTTAAAACTGCCCTATTTTGTACTTCCATTGTATCACTTGTACAATTACAACTTAAGCTTATATTTAAAAAATCAGTTTGTATGCTATTGCCTCTCACTCATATACTTCTAGCAGGTCAGATTACACATAGCAAGGCTGAAAATAATCAAGGACGTATATTTAGGAAAACAGTGAAGTTAGAACTACCTCAGCACTGACTTGGACTTTTACTCTTCACACATTTCTCACTGCAAGCTTAATGCTCACCTTTAAGTTCATTTCTTCCACAAAGCAAAATGGGACTACTTTTTTTTTTTCCTTTTCTTTCTCCTTAAAACTAAACCCTTTAGTGGTATCTGGCAATCAGTGGAGAGCTGAGGTGACTTCTTTCCTGAAAATATCCTAGTTTCTAACCAACAGACCAACACTGCTCACATTAGCTGAGGACACGGACTAGAGATCACAGGCCCTACTGATCTGGCACCTGAAGACCTGGTGCTGGGGTCCCGTCCACAGACCATCCTGCCTCAGAACTGGAAACACACTGGGTGGGACGCTGTGCGCCACTCATTTTGCCTGTGCATGGTTCAGTCCTGGACGGGTGCGCGTAGCAAACAATTGTGCCATTGTTCAGTTTTTAGAAAAGGATAATTTTCTACCAAACAAAAGAAGAAAGAAAATCTCCCTCTAGTTTATGTAATGTGTTAGTTTATGGAGTTCCATGGGTTCAAAAGCTTGTGATGCCCGAAGCTGGAATGGTAACTGGTACAACATTTTCCTTCTGTTTTAAAATTTGCTAGGGGAAGGACGGTTAACATTTTAACAGAAAAATACCACAAGTTAATGCATGTGAAAAATTCAGAAAGTCAAAGGAAAACAAACACAAGAACAACACTTAAAACATCCCATAAACCATCGCAGTATTAAAACACCACAGAATGGCCGACAGGGGCTCACGGTGTGCTCTGAACGAGGGTGGGTGGTGCTGAGGGGTGCTGTCCTCCACTGGCAGGCGGCTCACCACCCTGTACAAGGAAGATTTTGCATACTTTTTAGAGTTCTGTTCCAAGGGTAAGTGCTTCACCCAGGGTAAGGGGCCATTAACAGTCTCTGCTGGGTTAGGAAAATGGCGTGGGATTCACAAAGGTGTTAAGCTGTAAACGGTATCACTGTCCACTTGCTGAGAGCAGATTTGGCAAAGGGTTTTCTCTGTAGGTCTGGTGTCAGTCTGGGGGTCTAAAGGAGGAGAAAAGAAAACCAGAGATCATTAAAGCATTCCAACAGCAACAGTGGGTACTTGAGGGCCGCCTGTCAAGGCCTCCCATCTCCCTCACCCACCTCAGAGCCCAGGGCTGGCACAGCAAAGCTGCTCTGCTACACCAGTTTCAAAGGTCTGAAATTCTATGGACAAAGCACAAAGATGACTTACCTTGTTTCTGATGTTGTCCTTATTACAAAATGCTCTGAAGTTGAAAAGCCCAAAGGGAATGGGATCATTCACTTTGGGAGATGAACAAAGAAAACCATATTAGGTGTATTTTGGTGAGTCCCATTTAGTTCGAAGATGCAGATGAGATTCCGTTCTAGACTTCTGGACTAAGGGATTTCCTAGGACATGGGACTTTCCATGCTAAAACAAGGAGAACCAGTCACCCTAAGTAGATAAGTTATACTTTTCTGGTTCTCCTCTACTGGCTATGTGGACTAACTGAACTGCATACCATCCCTTTCCATGAATACCCCAACACCAGGGGAGATGAAATGCCACTTTTTATAAACGCCTTAGTAAGTCTGCACTGCTGGGTGTGGGTAATCTTGACTCCCCCACTCCCCACCATAAAAAGAGTAAGTAATTTCTAAGTGGGCCACCTTAGGAATTTAAGAAATGGGGTCTTGCTATGTTGCCCAGGCTGGACTTGAACTCTTGGGCTCAACAGATCCTCCCACCTCAGCCTCCCGAGTAGCTGGGACTACAGGCATGCCAATACACCTGACTCAGGAATTTGATTTTTGTATTATAAATCTGCACAGAAAGAAATTATATCACACACATATATGGCCAACAAATCCCCCACAAAACATCCCATTAACAATTAACAACATTATTATTTTTTTGCCTCCAATTATTATTTTGTCTTCAATGGAAAGGCACAAAAGAGGTGAGAAGTGATCTTAGAGCATCTGAATTTATATGTCTTATCAGATGTCATGTGACCACTGGGCCCGGAAAAGTTAAAGGATGAAAAAAAAGTATACTCATAGAGATGTATGAACAGCAGAAGGACCTGACATGACAGACCTCCAGACACAAGATCCTTTGTTTATGCAGACAGTGTTGGCGGTTACGGTAGTAAAGAAACAGCTCTAGGCCAAGAAATGGATAGAAAAGTGGTAGTGAAACAACATGAACTCATGCTTTTCTCACCAGACAAGGTAAATAAGTAATGAAAAATGGATCAACAAACTCACACACAAAATCACATTATCTGCTTCTCCCTCCTTTAGAGCCTGTACCGTGTGGTCATCAGGAATTCTCATGAGTGTACTTGTAACTTCAATCTCTTCTGTGACTCTGCACTTGTTGGCAATCTTACCTTTCACTATCAATATTTGCAAAGACAGCAGGACTTACAGTATTTACAATGTTACATGCCCGTGGTCATATTTACTTATCCTTGTTATAGTTCCAAACTGAAGAATTTAGGTTGTTTTATACGGGAGGCAAGGACAATAAAGTAGAAAAAGAAGCCCCTTTCTTCTTCCTGCTTATCCCTAGGATTTAGTTTCCCTGGCTGATGGTTTTTTTTGGGGCATTCTTTGCTTTGTAAAGCTACTAGATAAATATTATCTTGGACTATAAAATAATGGCTTGTTGATTCCAGAGGGAAGAAAAAGTAAAGTAAATACTAGATCTCAGCATCTGTGAACACCATAGCTTGCTAGAGCCAGTGCTATTCCAGCTACTCTACCTTGCCTCACAAAGTATGAACGATTAGATAGTGTTTCAAAGACACAGTCCTCTGGAAGAGAATTTGGTTTTTTCCTTCACAATAACACTTAATAAACCACTATCCAACATCACTATGCAATTAGTCATCAGGGGACTCCCATCCCTAAGTCCCAATCCTGACTTACTGTAAGTGCCGAGGGAGAAGCTGTAAAGTACTACCTAATTCAGACCCTTCTCCATTTCCCTTGGGTATTAATTATGCAGCCACAGAAGCCAGTGCATAATGGGAAGGTGACACACTTCATTCCCCAAGTACAGAGACAGGGAGTGTGGCTTGCTCTAATGTGGGCTAGGCCAACACAGGAGGGAAGAGGACAGAGGATACCCACGAGCCCCTAACAGAGCACAATCTTGGGCAGAACAGACCATCACCCCGAAGCCAGGGGTAGAAGGCCCATGTGGGGCAGTCTAAAGCACCAGCCAACCACAGTCCCCAGGCTTAATATACATTCCTTCATCAAAAGGCCCAAAATCTTTTGAGAACTCCACCATTAAAAAGGAGATGCGCTAATCACCACTTTCCCTTTCTGCAGAATGGGGCTAGGGCCACTGGTGAAACATAGGTTCTATAGCTTCCTCTGAGGTCTCCCAGGCAATGCCCTCCCAGGGAGGCCTGCTTGGGAAACCACCTTGGTGCTTACAGGCTGAGTAGGTAGAGGATCTGGCCCAGGTATAGAGGCAACTCTTGCAGAGGACAAATTTAATACAGAAACTCCCACTCCAGAGAATAGAAAGGCCACTGGTTTCCACTGTGACAGAAGGAAAACAGATTGTAAAACACTGAAAATATAAAAGATAAGTGTTGAACAGAAATAGAATTATCCTTCTCAGAGGAACACCAGAATCACCATTCACAATGAAAACTGGGATAATAAAAATAACCAAAAGGAAAGCAGCAACTCATCTGTCTTGGATTTTTAATGGCTCTTCCGTGGCTCAATGTTTATACATGCTTTATCTGATTCAATCAAGGACAGAAAGGGTAGAGGAAGCATTTTAAGTGATGAAACCCAGCTACTGAGCTGGGAAAGTCAATGACACTTAGCTTAGGTACAAGTCTCATGGGTTTTAAGAAAGCTCATGTCATTCTTACATTGTTTAAAGTATGACGTTTTAGTTATACAGTTATTTAGTTAACTGCGAGATTTATGTGTTATGTCTTGATGCACTTCTAGTTTAAAAACACATCAGATCAAGGGGCCAGGCATGGTGGCTCATGCCTAGAGTCCCATCACTTTGGGAGGCTGAGGCGGGTCCCTTAAGCCTGGGAGTTCCAGACCACCCTGAGTAACACGATGAAACTCTGTCCCTACCAAAAATACAAAAATTAGTCTCATAATCCAGTCTCAAAATAAATAAAATTTTTAAATGCTGTAAGAAAACACATTAGATTAAGCAAAACTTTTGGAGGGAAAAGGAAGCATACAGCTGATGGAATTGTAGCTTACTTTGCAACTACTAGGCAATATGCCTATTAACAATAAATAAAAAATGTTGTTCTGTCCCATCAGTGATTTTCATTAATAGGGGGAAGACACCCTCCCTCCCCTCCCTGCCCAATAAACAAGCGTAAAATCAATTGTTGATGCAAAGAAAATGAAATGGGGGGACCAAATAAATCATGAAATCCATTCTAAAAATACCTATGGATGCTGTCATCTGGTCTCTGGTGAGAGCAAGTCCCTCTATAATCCTGGCATCTGTAGGGAAGACAAGTTTCTGCCTAATTACCACCATAAATCATATGATACTCTAAGAAAGGGAAACACCTCCAAAAACTACGCAAAACGTAACAACTCGAATCAACTTTAATCTGAGAATAAAACATGAACGTTCCTACTGTTGTCCTCCCACAACTGAAACCACTGTGAAGATTTTTTCAGTAGTGTTTTTATCTTCTTGGCAGAGAAGAACAGAACAGGACCCCAATACTAAATAGGACATGGAAGAAAAAAGAGACAGCAAGATGAAACCTTCACATCCACAAATCCATGAAGGTTATCAACTGTTTTCCTAGCTAGACAGAACTAGATGATTTGAAAGTTTGCCTAACAAGCAAAAATAAAGTGAAACATCACTTTCCTCACTCTTTAAAAAGAAAGATAATTTTAGCCAAACTTTCAACCCCTGGAGCAAGCTGAGGACTAAATATGGAACACTTAGGATAGAAAAGGAATTGATGTTCATACAATCTGACCAGGAAGTCTCACATGGACTCCAAAGGACAGGGGTGGGTTTCAGAGTTTTAATATTTCCATTCAAACCTTTAAAAAAATGTCTGCCTGATGCCATCTCTGCTGCACTTCCAGAAGGACTTAAGGGACACGCAATCCACACGAACCACAGTCATCTGCCAGCATCCACTAAGGGTTCTGTAGCTGGTGTCACCCCAGGAAAACGCTTTTGCAGGTCTTGGGTTAGGCAGCCACATCTAATTTGGGAGCACCAAAGTGGCACAGTTCCCTTAGAGTTCATCTTCCAGGCAAAACTTATGCAGCTCAGGAAAACATGCTAATGCATACCACACTTTGGTTAATTCTGTCATTTTTCAATGTCTTTTAGATTGAAATAGGTGATGAAAAAGAGCTAGAGAGGTTCAAGGGACCCAGCCTGACGGTCACTGATGGCAGGGGCCTGGCCGATGAGAATCCAGCTCTCTGCCTGTGAGGCACGCCAAACAGAGACATCCTCCACGTATGCCAGAGAGGAGGAGAGGAAGATTTAGGAGGTGCAGCTTTGTTAAAATCCATTTTGGCTGTCAAGTTGCTATTTCAGGCATTGAACAGTTTATGAGGGAAACAACAGGTATAGAAGTTTAGGTCAGGATGGCAGCCAGGTTTGTATTCAGTTGAGGAACCTCCCTAAATGAAAGTCAAATTTCCAGGAAACCCACCTTATTGACTCTGGTAATTTCTAGCAGGCAAGTAAAGCACCTATGGAGAAAGTGAAGATGTTACAGTGAAGCTTAGAATGAGAAGCTTTTCATGGCAAAGAAACACTCAGGATGACACTAGAAAGGTACTCAACTATACATACTACTAACAGAAACACCCTCCATCTGTGTAAAACACAAGCCTGACTTGTGCAAAGGCTGCCTTGCACTGCCTCCCAGTAATTCCTGGGCTTGGTCAAGGCAGCAGGTGAACCAGTCTGGGAAGGCTAGTGACAGGGCCCTCCACAGAGCCTTTGCCTCCAGGACACTCAGAGCCTGGACCTGGTGTGGACTGCCCTTCCAGCCAGACTTCGTGCTGTGATGATAAAACTCCAGGGAGATACAGGGAGAGAAGTAGCCATCCTCATACTTCACAGCTGAGGGACAAAGAGCTGGGGGCGAACTGCTGGGAGGCACCAGCTTTTCTGTTGCTTAAATTCAGTGATTACTGATGGCTAAAATAAGTTTAACTTAAGGATGCCCTATCTTTGACTTTATGTTGAGGCAGGGATTATGTTAACCAATATTCTTCACATATCCAGAGTCAACTATGAATACTAATGTGGCAGAAATATGATAGGTATTGATTTACTGTCAATAGCAAAGTTGCAGAGATTTAGTATTTTCTTAAGATTCTTAGATTTGCCAACCACGTATAATAGAATGTAAAGCTTTAGATTATGTTCTTTTTAAAGACCCAATTTTTAGGCAAAAAGCCTTTAAAGGGTATCTGGATCCTCTCTGAATTCATGGTTACTTAGCTTTATTATAATATCCAAAACCCTTAGCTGGCAAAGACCTGTGGGACCAAGTTCCACTGTCCTCATCTATGCTTTAAGCCTCACTACTGCTTCTGGGAACAAACCCTCTGCTTGTCTGATGGGTCAGGTTCAAAGACACTTTGCCAGGTTCAAAGACACTTTGCCTGGACAGCAATTCTTACCACCCATGTGAATCACCCACATGTTCAGATGGCTCCTCCGGCCCCACCTTCCCTTACACTATCCTTGACTGAACTCTTATGCCACTCACCTGGTACCTAATCATAGTGCGCCTGAAATGGCAACTTTTTCAGGGACTTTGAGCTCCCAACATGGTGAACTCCTTGAAAGCAGAGGAAAGTCTTCAAATCAAATCACTTACGAGCACCTACTACTTTAAGAGCTCTGTCTTAGACATGGTATCTGCCCTCAAGCGGCACATATTTTAGTGACAGAAACACAATTTTTTTGATGGCTCAAGTAACCTGGTAAATTGAAAGTACTAAATGGGCAGGGGGCGGTGGCTCATGCCTGTAATTCCAGCACTTTGGGAGGCCAAGGCAGGTGAATCATTTGAAGTCAAGGGTTCAAGACCAACATGGTGAAACCCCATCTCTACCAAAAATTCAAAAAAATTAGCTGGGTGTGGTAGCGGGCACCTGTAATCCCAGCTACTGGGAGGCTGAGGCAGGAGAATCACTTGAACTCGGGAGGCGGAGGTTGCTGTGAGCCAAGATCGTGCCACTGCACTCCAGCCTGGGCGACTGAGCGAGACTCTGTTTCAAAAAAAAAGTACGAAATGGATGCACAATAAATGTTGGCTAAATCAATCAAAGAATCATCCTCCTGGAAGAACCCTCTCTTCCTCTTTGCCAACTCAAACACTTAGCATCCTTCATTGCAACTGCTTCCATGACCTATTCATATTTGCCAAGAGTTAGTCTGAGTCTAGGCAGAACCTACTGCCTGTGGGATATGACCTAGGATTTGTAACACCTTTTGTGAAAAGGATGGTTTTCAATCATTAAATTTCTAAAACTCCTATTTCTTACAGATGAAATCAATACAAGTCACAATTTTAACATTCCACTAATTCTCAAGTATTTAATAAAAAGTTTATCTTCTCCCATCCTTTCTGTACATCCCACCATACATATCCTCATCACCAGCCTCCAAATTAAAAGTCTTACTACTCTAAGTCTCAAGTTGCTGTCAGTAAAGTGATTCACCATTTAAAAACAAAAGAGAACTGTAGTACAGGAAGAAATGTTTAGAGCCATCAACCATGACCTGCATATCACAATGTTTATGTTTGCTGGGTGTGACCCTATCCTGTATGACTCTTCAACAGCATTTACTGGGATGTGTGTATGTAGGGGGCAGGGCAGGCATGCATAATAGGAGTATGCAGGCTGGGATGCCCTAGATCCCTGGAGGGTAGGTCGAAGTGCAGGTGTAATTGCCAGCCCATCTCAGGGTTTAGCTACCAGGTACTGGAGGGAAGGTCTTTAAAGTCCTCTTTTCCTGCTTTAGATATACAGGATTTTGAGAGACAATCTAACTTTTCCAAGTGATTCTGAAACTGGAAACAGAATCAGCTCGTTGAGTTCTACAAATAGTCCAAACCACCTGTAAGGTATGACCAGAACAGGCAGGTGACACAGATGGTGGCCAAGAAACCACCATCACACCAGTGCAACAGAGGAAGGAAACCAAGAGGGAACTGAGAGGGACTCCAGGGTGGCTCCACGACCAAGACAAACAAGCGTCCTGAGGCTGGTCATCTGGTCAGGTGTGCAGATTCCAGTAGTGAGGGGGTTCTGCGTGTGTGGCCCGGTGGCACTCTTCTCACAGTGTGGCCTGCACTTGCACCGCAGTTTAAGTGCCAGCCAGGGCTGCCTCCCAGCCATCAGGGCAGTCTGAGTAGAAACTGGCAGGCGGAGCAGGGAGTGCTTCAGCTTGAGTTACTTGGTGGGCAGGTAGCATTTTCAGGTAAACATTAGGGCCATCTTCTAACAGTCTATCAGTCAAGATACTTTCTGATTCCTTCTAACTATGTTGGGCTGTATTGCTGTCTGATCTTTTTGAACAAATGACCAATGAAAGCTCCAATTAATTACAGTGACATATACACTAATGAAGGCCTAGCGGAAATTAAGAGCTCAGAACTCTTGGACTCCTACCTCTGGCCTTCTCTTCTTGGTCACTGATTTCCCCTGAGGAATCAAGTCAAACACTCCACACAGACACAAATATGTTAAAAAAAAAAAAAAAAAAAAGGCCCACAACCTTATAGCTCAGGCTTTTTTCATCAGAGAGAAAGAGGAAAAAGAAGAGGGAAGGGAGAGGGAGAGGAAGGGAGGAAGAGAGAGGAGACACACTGACATCCAAACCTTCAATCAAACCAAGACTGTCAATTATAGTTTCAGCCTTCAGAAACACTGGAATTACCCTCTGAGACTTCATGACTAAGTGATCCTATTCTTTAATAAATGAATGCCATGGATTTTAGCAAAAAGTAGGTTATTAAAAACAAAGTCAACCTAAAATTACAAACTAAGGTCCACATCTATCATGGAGCAAGAAAGAAACAAAAGACCTGCATCCCAGTGTCCAGTGGCTCCACAGGGCGGTGTATTTTAGTCCCAGGCCTGGTTGCTGCTTATTTAGAAGCACCTAGAGAAGAACAGCCTATGTTTTTTTTTCTGGGTTTTCACTCAATTTAAGAGCTGGAAGAAATGTTAAGGGTACAGTGACTGTCTTTTCTGAACCCCAAAATTGTATCACAGTAACCAGTAAGAGATAAACCACCAGCCTTGGGGACACCCAAGGCCAGACTACTGCCAGCACCATGCTATTATGTGGCAGTTTTTCTGCTCCAAGACAGCCCCAGGAGGGGCTACAACGGCTCTTTATCTCTCTGAGTGGCTTGAGAGCTCTCTGAGTGGCAGTGGGAAGGCAAAGATGGCATTGCCAGGTTCCTCCCAACAGCAGGAGAGGCTCAGGCTTGAGGCTCTGAGGCAGCTGAAAAGAGGAGGGTGAGTCATCTCCTTCAGTGGGGCTTGCTGCTAGCCCCTGTGGACACCGATGGGCACCCATGTTAAGCAGAGCTGAAGCCAGACAGCTGGGAGTTCTCAGACAATCCTTTAAAGATGCTAATGGAGCACTCTGTGGGTACCACACACAGATCTCCTCACACCATCTGCAGCATTAGTTCTGTTTGCTAGTAGAAAAGAACAGCCTCTCTAGTGGGTACACCCAAACTGGTAAGAAGGACTTCTAAGGGACATTGACTCTGGAAATGTTTTCACACCAACAGGTAATTGTGATCCATTAATGAAAAGAAACCCAGTTGAGTCTAGTTCACTGGAAAGCAGTCACTCTTTCTGCCCCTAGTTTAAGACTGGTGAGGCTGATTCCTACTTCCACTATTAACCTCTGGAGCTGTTTTAAATCACAATAAACATTAAATAACGTTTTTAAAAAGGTACCAAAAGACATTAGCCCATATCAGAACTAGTCCTTGGAGCTCTGTGAGGCAACTTTTAATTTTAATCTCATTTTATACATAAGCAAACTGAAACTGAGAGAGATGAGCGACTTGACTCCAGGACACACAGCCATGAAAAAGGCGGCCTTCTGCTACAGTCCCACAGCTCCTCTGCCATCCCACAGGATCTCACTTAACTTGGAGTGGGCTGCAGGGGAGGCTTTTTTAATCCACAGATCCCTCAGAGCAGAGCCCCAGGGAGTGTGCTAAAGTGGGCAGCTCCTGCTCAACCATGATGAACTTACCAGCTCTAGAAAGAACTTGTAAAAGACACCAGTATCTGGATTCAGCCTGAACTCTGACCTGTTAGTATGGAGCTCCTCAAGTCGTAGGGTCTACGTTTTTGTGGAACAGACCATGTGACAATGGACTAGAGCCCCTGAATGCAGGGTTGTCCCAGAAAACCAGGCACATCAGGCTGCCATACCACATGCTCCTTTGCTCCACCCTTGTGAGTGAGGCAGTCTTTGACTCTACAACAAACTGTCATCACCACTGCCACCACTTTCCCCACCAGGTCATGCATTCTTTAAGAGAGGGACCCTTTTTACCCACTTCTGTCCCTTGTGCCCAGCGGATAATAGATGAACTGTGCTTAATGATTTCAGGCCTTTCTTGAGCACTTCTAGCAACACAGGTCTACCACTTCGCAGGGCAGCCAGCCCATGTATGGATATAGCTGAGAAACACTAGATATCTGAGAAGGCATACAAAAAACTCAGCAAGAAAGGGAGGAGAAGGGCAAAGAAAAGCCCTAGCCTCCAAGGAGGGTGCTGATTCCTTTCAGCAAAACTGTAGGACAGGATTTCTTAAGGGGGTTCCTTAGAACACTGGTTCTATGGTTTCTTGAAGAAAAAGGGTTTGATTCAAGATATCAAACACATTTAGGAAACACTGTGTAACATATCCTACCCTAGAAGGTTCACAATGTGTATTAACTCTTAAGGTTCTGAGAAGTTCTGTTGGAAATATTCCAATTTGTCTTTGTTTAACATGATATTTCTCAAACTCATTTGACCATAGAATCCATTTTCCATTCCACACCTATGAATATCTTGAGGATCTAGTATTCCAAGAAACTTTTTGAGAAACACTGACTTAAAGGACTTCTAAATACGAATTTGCAAAACAAATTTTAAATTCATTTTAGTTTCTGAAACTTTAAACTTCAAAACAATTTGGAGGATTGGGAAAGCAATACTTTGAAATTCAATGAACACATCAAGAAACCAAGGGTGAAGCAGGTGGTGACTCTTGCAAGGTAGAGAATCTCCATCTTGGGATGAAAGTTCAGTAGATATGTGTCTCCAACTCAAGGAAGAGAAAGCAGTCCGCAAACATTCTCCCACTTGGACCAGGGTCACGGAGGACCTCTAGTAATGGCAAAGAAGTGGAACCCAACAAGCCCCCTTCTCCCATATCCATACAGAAAGGTAAGCCTGTGAGAAGCACAGGTGGCCCCTGGGGGAAAACTCTACTGACAGAAAATGTTGTTTACAAGATGCTGCTAAGCATTATGAACACTCCAAGTTATAAGTCGTGATTCTGGTGATTTTCGCCCTGTTTATTTATGTTCTACCTGAGCTCTCTGGACAGAAGAGACCTTCCAGAAAGCTGTTTATAAACACAACTGCTTCAAGGAGGAGCACTCAGGCTCCGTCTCCATGCTTAGCAGGCTGGCCTGAGGTGAACACAGGTGTATCTTATAAAACCAACAGGCCCAGGAAGAGTGGCCTTCATGCTAAATGTCACTGCTTTCCAGGAAAAAATAGTGTATGTAGCGAGCGTACCAGCCTCTGCAAAGAAAACCCCATTTTATGGCCGTATCAATTTTCTCTTGCGTTTATTGACACTAAAAAGATCCCAACATTCTCTCCCTGAATGACAGTTCAGACTTTCAGCTTTTCTTAAAAAGGTAAGACTAAAGATCCTTGCAGACACAGAATTCTTCAGGCTAGCATACCATAACCAAAGACTACAGTCACAAGTACAAATAACAGAATATTCTCCATGTAATTCACAACAGATTCATATTTATCAGATGTCACATTCTCTAAAACAGAAAATATCTACATCAATAAAAAACACTATATATAGTCTGTATTACCTGTATTCGGTTAGAATTAGTCCTATCCCCAACATAAATTTTAAACACATACTAGAATCATAGCATTGAAACATCAGTCAAGCAAGCATCAAAGATTTATTCCTTTTGGGAAGCAGCCTATGTATAAATTCTAAATGGCTTCCAATACTGCAGCCTGCTGATTCCATACTAGTACACCACTATTTCTTTCTAGTTCCATATCATAAACATAGCACCTCACCAGGTCCATTTTACAGACAAGATGTTAGGGTTCAAGTTTTTAAAATGATACATACTATGCAAGTTTAAAACTTGATGAGGCTGTCTTCTTTTGACAAATGAGAAACCTAATGTTCTAAGAGACTGAGTGATGTGGCCAGTGGCCGAGACAAGAAGAGAACTACCCTTCCTCTCTCCATCTGGGCCTTTGCTGGTGGATGCTTCCCAATCTTTACCGTAAAGTACTTAAAGCTAAATATTGGGCTGCTCTCTAACGGTGTCTCCAAACGTCAAAAAAATGAAGATGAATAAAAGGGTTTGTGAATGCAGGCATCTCTGACATCAAATGTAAGGTGAGACTGAAGCTGCTTTCCCTCAGAGAGGACACCTGTCAAACTCAAGAGGGCTGACTGGAAGTTTGAGCTTGCAGCCACCACACCAGCTCCTGGTCATCTCTCTGCCACCAATTGTAAGCATGTGCACCAAGCTGTATGAAGACAATGCCCTTCACAACCCGGCAGCCAGCCCTCCAAAAAAGTATGGCTATTTTTTTCTTTTCAAGATAGATCTAAGGGTCAAAGGATTCTACACGTGGTCTAAAATGAATGACACGTGCGAAACACCCAGCCCTCCAGAGAGGCATCTTGCCACAGCTCCTCAGAAGACTGCCTGTCAACTGAGCAGACTGCTCCATTAACACAAGAAGGCTCAGATTCAGCGTCACATGACCTTCTGTGAGCAAGCCAGGAAGTCAGTCTGGAGAAACACTAAGTCGTCACCAAACCAAGAAAGTTATTAGAGAGGAACTCTGGGAAGCTGGGGCACTTAACTGGAGAGAAGTGAAGTGTCAGAGTCTGACCTCAGCCTGTTCCGTGAATTTAGGAGAGTCTTCAATGAAGTGACAGTCACAGTTAACTTTAAATGTAAAAAATACACTTCAGGTTGCATGTGCTCCTGGCTGCTGAAGGGAACAATGGATTCCAAGGCAAACATGGAAATCCTAAACCAGATCCCCTCACAGCCCCCACTGTCCTTTGGACAGTTCTTTAAACGATCTGTGGTCATACTGAGACAGTCTACTTTCAGGAAAATCTGGTGACATTTCATTTTTAGCTTCTCAAAACAAACTCCCCCAAAATATTCTTAGGCAATGACAACTCTAAGGCTCCAGCAGGCTATAATAATGAAATGCGTTATACCAAATATGGTAATTTATTATTATCATCAATAATCATAGCTCACCAGATAAACTTTAAATCTCCCTTAATAATTTTTGTACAACCCTTTAGAATTACACATGTACGAGAAAGATCTGCTATTCAACCAAAAGGGAAACCAACACTTGAAAAATTAGACAAAAACGGATATATTTTCTTCTGAACACATCTTTTTCCAATGAACTATAAAGTGGTCTCCTCACAATTACACCCAAATTAAAACTTCCTTGTGTCTTTAAAAGCCTATTTTTAAAGGAAGACAAACCATTTATTCTTTTAAAACTCAAATATCTAAAGTCTAAGGACAAATCTTTCATAATCTTCTCCTTAAAGGAAGACAAACTAGTCTTCTAAAGGCCAAATATCTACATTTCTAAAGTCAAATCTCCACCAGCCCAGGTTCTGGTATGGCACTGAACTGGCAGGCATAGAAGTACTGTCACCCTACTTAGCTTCCATTACAGTCTTTTCACCATCTCAAGGGCTACTAAATGACTGAAATCAGATATCTGAGTTCCATCAGGGGTTCCTTATGCCTGAGAAGTTGAGAGGCTTTAGCATCACAACACTCTTAACATTACCCTTTCAGCAACTACCCATGGGCTGGAGTGAGCTCACCATAGGAGACCCTTGTAAGTCCTTCATCATGGCAGAGGGTTAAACAAGGCTCGTTTTTATGGCTTTGAATTCCCTTGCTTTTTACGCCACTTAAAGAAGGCTGTAAGTAGCTTGCTGAGACTAAAACAAAACAGAACAAAAGGGCTGGGCACAGAACAGAACCCGTTAACATCGGGGTGGTGAGGGGTGCAAACCTGTTGGCAGAAGATCCCAGTGTTCATCTACTTCTTGAGGAGGACGGTTTTTAGGGAAACCTTGTCTATCATCTGCCATTTTGATTCCAGTTCAGAGAACTTCCCCCGTCCCCCGCTTTTTTTTAACCAGCTAGAGAGATAAGGAAGAACTACTATGGGGGTTCAAGCCATTTAATAAATGTATCTAGCTCTGTAACCTTGGGCAAACTACTTAACCTCTCTGGGCTACCTGCCTGCCCAGCTGTCAGTACACCTAGTTGCATGTTACATATTTCAGCCCACTGCAGTTTTCAAAGCACTTTCACATGCTTTAGCGCATTTGATTCTTGTAATAACCCTGTGAAGTAATAGGGGCTATTATCCTCATTTTGCAAAACTGGAAATTGAGACTCAGAGACCTAAGACACACCCCATAGTGGTAGCAAGAAAGTGGTGGAAGTGGGCCTGAACCTCAATCCCTGATTTCAATCAAATGCTTTTCTTACCACATTACACCGCCTGATCTTGGTGGTTCCAAGAACATTAAAATGCTACAATTTAAAAAAATCTCCATCACCATTCACAACCTGTGTCACTCTATGTTTGAAAACTGCTGACATCATTTATAGTTTGGGGAACAAGCAGAAGCACATGAGTAAGTTCTCGCTCAAACAAACACCTGTATTTTTCACTTAATTTTTTGGCCTTTTTTTTTTTTTTTTTTTCCTAAGAGATAGGTTCTTGCTCTACTGCCCAGGATGGAGTGCAGTAGCACGATCACAGCTCACTGCAGCCTCAAACTTCTGGGCTCAAGGGATTCTCCTGAGAAGCTGGTGCTACAGGTGTGTGCCACCATGCCCAGCTAAGTTTTTTAATTTTCTGTAGAGACAGAGTCTTGCTATGTTGCCCATGCTGGTCTCTGACTCCTGGCCTCAAGCAATTCTTGCTTCAGTCTCCCATAGTTTTGGGATTATAGGCATGAGACACTGAGCCTGGCCTCTTACTTTGTTAAAGGCTTAGCTGTTAAGTGCCAGCCAATATAGATGCTTAGTACTAAGATGAAGAATAATTAACAGATTTTGCTTATGTTAGAAATACTCACGTATGAAAGAGTCTAGAATACATATTCTGCAGGTAAATTAGAAGTACCTGCAAATCATTACTTTACTAGGAAAAAAAGATGAAGAAACTGTAATACTGAAGATTGACAAAACGCGGTGATAGACCGGAGGTCTTTCTAGGAAAGCCCTTTGGCTGGGATCCTTAACACTGAAGTATGACCCAAACTTCCCATGCCTCTCCTTCTCTTCTATTCTCATCCACCCATCAAGCAGGGCAACCTGTTTCACAGGTCAGTGAGGACAACTGGATGCAAAAGAAGAAGGTGATCTCTCAATGTGTGCGTGTTCTTTTCACTAGCAGTAAATTTCTGAACCATCAGCAAACTGTGGGGAGGGGCACCTGACAGCCCTATTTGGTTTGTAGGTAAAACTGAGATGGAACTGGCTGGGAGCCATGCTGTGTGTACCACTGCTCCGTGGTTCTCAATGTCGAATAAAGTTCAAAGTAAAGAGAAGACAGGCTCCCTCAGGGATCCCCCCTCATCCCCATATTGTTATTTTTATGCCATAGCATTGGGCACTGACCTGCTTTGCCCACTTCCCCTTCCTCAGTGATCCTTCAGCCTGGCACCCAGCTCTGAGATGAGGCCTGCTTAGCACCAGTGAAGTTCCCCACGTTCAAACCAACAACATTCTGTGTGGAGATGAGGGAATCAAAGTTAAAATCCAACCCATCAGCATCCATGAGTTCACTACGGATAATGGACTCCATGTCACATTCCAAGCTCCCATTGAACATGTCCAGGTCCAAGTCGCTGGGGAACTTCTCATGGCCCATGACGGGCAGGTTTGCACTAGTTGAGTACAACGAGGAGCCTGAGAGAGAGTCCGAGAGGGTTTGCATAGACTGGCTGACAGGAGACTGCTGCTGGTGTTTGGCTGACCCAAGGCTGCTGGACTCACTCAAGCCCATGTTGCTGACAGAATTCGACAAGGCACGGCTGCCACCAAGAGCGCCCTGGGTTTGGTGCTGGTGGTGGAGCAAGTTCTGATTGACCAAACTTCCCTGGTTAGGCTGGGCAGCAAAGGACATCATCGGGTCATTGCGAAGCATCACGTTCCGGCGGGAATTCTGGGCAGACACAGCGGTGCTGGCCTGAGACATCAAGGGGTCCGACTGTGTCATCATGACATCGCTGTGGCTAAGTGAGTCCGAAGTGAGCAGGTCTTGGAGTGTCTGGTTACCATAGTGTGACATGGAAGAGAAGGTAGCTGGTTTGTTCTCTTGGATGGTCTGCATGGGAGACTGGCGCAGGGAGTTCAGAGACGAAGGTCCAAACACCGTGCTGTTAAAGGAGCTGGTTGGGGAGCCCAGGCCTGAGCCCTTGGTGGTGTATGGGAAGCTAGAGCTCCGCTGCATGAGCCCCCCAGTGGGCGATGGCTGGGATGGCGGGAGCGTGATGTTATCCAGCAGGTCGTCCATGAGGTTTTCAGTCAGCCCATCATTCAGATTCATGGTGCCTGTCATATCAGTCAGCCGCGGCAGTTCCACCGTGCATGGCTTGCTTACTGAAGGTGACAGGCTGGCTGAGCTGCTGTAGAGCATGGGTGAGAGAGGCGCATCGTCGTCCTGGACTTCATCTAACTCTGTGCTTGCCATGATGGGCGACAGGCGGCCACTGACTGTGCTGGCGTTGGAATTGGTGCGTGAACGGAAGTCTGTCCACGCATCCAGCTCATCACTGCTGCGTGACGTGGGGCTGCCAGGCCACTTGGAGAGCTGGGAGGGACTGTCGTCAGCTGATTCGGGGGCTGTCTGCAGGGCTGCCTTCTTCTTGGCTGCGCGGCCACGGCTCTTGGTATACTTGTTGCTGTTGTCCATGGAGACTGCTCGCCGCCGGGGGGCCTTTCCGCTTTTCCCCCCATCAGGGTTGATGATCCACCAAGAGCTCTTGCCAGTCCCCTCATTCTGGACTCGCATGAATCGACTATGCAGTGACAGGTTGTGTCGGATGGAGTTCTGCAGGAAGAAGAGAAAATACAGAGTATGAACCAGAATGGTCCAAAATAGAGCACCCAGAAGATACAGTAAACCAAACGCCTCATTTATTTTTTATTTTATCATGAGACAGTGTCTCACTCTGCTGCCCATGCTGGAATGCAGTGGTGCAGCCTTAACCTCCTGGGCTGAAGCGCTCCTCCAGCTTCAGCCTCCTAGGCTGAAGTGCGCCTGTAACAGACTACAGTCGCATGCCACCACACCCAGTTAATTTTTTATATTCTTTGTACAGATGGGGTTTTCCACGTTACCCAGGCTGGTCTCAAGCTCCTGAACTCAACAGATCCTCCCACCTCAGCCTCCCAAAGTGCTAGGATTACAGGTATGAGCCACCGCACCTGGCCGACTCTTCATTTTTTCAAAGCTGCCTCAATTTCAAAGGTTAAACAAAACCCAACCTAATTCAAAAAGACGTATCCGCATGACCCTCTTTGGGAATAAAATGACATGTTAAATGGCAGTTTTCATATCTACGGGGGAGGGAAATGATGTCATGTCCAAGAAATGCTTGGAATATAAGCTCACTGATAGTAGTTTTCCCCTTTCTAGGTTTACTCGCCTTTCTGTAATTATAATGTCTATACTGAAGTTCACACTTGGAATTTACTACCATACTCCTCTGTCCTCTGTACTTTGCAACGAACTTCACTGGTTCTTTAAGGGTAATTAATCACTTGGTGGAGGGCTACTTTATTTTCTTATGGTCCCTTCCTCCACTACTATAGAGGCACAGCACTCACTTTTTCTTAACTACTTCTATGAATTAACCTGACCTTTCTATGACTCCATCTCATCCTGCCGGATTTCACACCTTACCATGCAACTCTTTCAGACGTAAGAATTGTAGAGCAGGATTTGCCAGCTTGATTAAAGAAGGAGGCAAGTATCCCATTTAGAAGAATTCAAATAATTTATATAGATATTCACCTGTTAAGCTAGTGTGGGCTGAGCATAGTAACTTCCTTAGAAAGAGTACAGTGTGAAAGGAGGGAAAAGAGCAACTTTACAGTGGAGGAACTGATGAACACTATTTAAGTCAGGTGACTGAGGTCAGTATCTACAAGGATGAGCTGAAAATATGTACTCTTGATATGACAAGATGAGAATGGCACTTTCGGTGGTCTGCCTTCCAAAGCCCATACCCAAGCCTAAGCATGAAAAAGACATCAGACAAATTTCAATTAAGGGACATTTACAAAATGCCTATTCAGTACTTTTCAAAACTGTCATAGCCAAGAAGAGCCTAGGGAGACATGATGCCTAAAGGTAATATGACATCCTGGATGGAATCCTGGAACAAAAAAAAGAAAAGTAAAAATGAAAGAAACCCAAAGAAAGTATGAACTTAAGTTAATATATCCATATTGATTCATCAGTTGTGACAAATGTCCCATACTGTAAGATGTTAACCACAGGGGAAACTTGATATTGGGTATATGGAAACTCTGTACTATCTCTGCAACTTTTCTCTAACTTTAAAAGTATCCTAAAAGATTTACTTAAAAAGTAGGGCAAAATACCCTCAAAACTCTAATGACTGCACCCATCTTGCAAGAATTCTCTTCCTGGCTTGGCAGATACACCCAGCTGACAGTGATGACCCAGATTCAGTCCTATCTCTGCCACTGACCAACCATGTGACCCTGAACAAATCTAATCTGTCTGCAACAACTGCAGTTCCCCATCTTCGTTATGGCTATAATCATATCCAAACCATCTCTGACAGGGATGACGTAAGAATGACACACGATAATACACTTCAGAAGCCAGTCACGCTACGAAGTCAGGGTGTTCTTACTGCTATTATAAAACAGAGTCCATGGTGGACAGAGCTCATGGCCTGCAGCAGGCTCATTCTAATCTGTAAAATGCCTCGTGTGCAGTAAAAGGGAAGAGCTGATGAATCTGTATGCTACTATCCGGCACAGTACCTGCAGGCCAAATGAGTTTTTATTTGCAAATTAAAAGATAAAAGATATTGCCTGATGCTATATATTAAATATGAACAATCCTAAAAGTTATATATTTGTTTAAATTGGCAATCACCAACTGTATTTACGTAGAAAATACAGATACATGTGTTCTACCAGAATGGTTCCCTGCCCCCGGCCCAAGACAGTCTCGCTCTGTTGCCCAGGCTGGACTGCAATGGCTTGATCTCAGCTCACTGCAACCTCTGCCTCCTGGGTTCAAGTGATTCTCCCGCCTCAGCCTCTCAAGTAACTGGGATTGCAGGCGTACACCACCACACCTGCCGAATTTTTGTATTTTTACTAGAGACGGGGTTTCACCATGTTGTCCAGGCTGGTCTCAAACTCCTGACCTCAAGTGATCTGCCCGCCTCAGTCTCCCAAAGTGCTGGGATTATAGGTATGAACCACTGTGCCTGACCCAGAATGTTTTTAAAACACAGAATGTCAGCAGGATTTTACCATAAATAAATAACCCAAAATACTCTGCTTCCCATGTAGGAAGGGCCTTAGTTCAGGATGGGTAATAAGTATTAGCAATCATGGGTCATAAGTTGGCATTTCTACAACTGCATCTGAGAGAAGAACATAAGCAACATGCTGAGTATCTGATGAAGCAAATGTTGCCCAGGAGACTATATATCCTGATTCCTTTTACTTTTATGGTTTTTAAAAATAATAATGGCATCTCTACTAATGGTTCAGATACTACACTTCTTTGAACAGTAAAACAATTTCTCTATGCAATAGGTATGAAGCATGCTCTCAACATGGACTCTGCAGGGTTCAGAAAGAAAGCAAGTATGAGCAAATCTACAATTGAGCACTCAGGTAACTAGATATCTTAAATAAAAACAAACTCGAGTTTCTAGGGAGGTCCTGAGGCTATGTGGAAACGTGGACACCTGCCCTAAGTACTCCCACTCTGACCAGCCCCCTCTGTGTTAGATTCTGGAAGGAGATCACACCAATATACAGAATTAGCTTGAATGACCAATCAAGTATTCAGCTATCCCCCCTTTAAAAAGCATTTAGGGAACAGTAGTTTAAAATGCATTTTAGCTTCACCAATTCCAACCCAATTGAGAAAAAGAGTGAAACATTTTATAGAACTGCAAAATGTACCACGTAAATTTTCTGATGGCTATCTATGACTACAATTCTAACCTCCAACAATGTATGTATATAGCTTTATAAAAGTAAAAGCTATATACACGGTTAAAATCTGGACACAGATATTAAGCTTCTATAAGGGCATGTGGTAAGGGGTTGGGACACCCACATCCAGGGCCATAACCACAGGGTGTTGGAGTGGGGAAGGACCATGGCGACTGCCCGCCCATCCACCCAGGTCTCTAATTGCAAGGATGAATAAATGAGAGCCTACCAGATTATAGCACTATCAGTTACTGAGCCAGAGGTTTTAGATTCATTGTCTCTAATCTTCATAATAAACCTGCAAGAATTAGTTTATCAGTAACCTAATTTTATATACGAAGACTTAACGCAAGGTCCCACAGCTAGTGTCTACAAGATCCAAAAGTAACATTGGGTTTCCCAACTCTAATCCACTGCTTTTTCTACAACCCTTCATAGGACTCTTACCAAATTATGCAGAAGTCACCATTTAATCTATTTGGGCTAACAGTTAAAGAGATATGTAAAGAATCTAACATTTAAGAAAAGAGGAATACAAAAGCACAATCTTGTTACTGTAATTTGTTTATGAAATAGTTATGGGTATTTGGTGGGTCCTTCCTTAAAAATTTTAAGGTTTTTAAAAACAAAGTCTGAGCCAGGCACAGTGCCTGATGCCTATAATTCCAGCACTTTGGGAGGCTGAGGCAGACAGATCACTTGAGCTCAGGAGTTCAAGACCCGCCTGGGCAACATGGCAAGACCCTGTCTCTACAAAAAACACAAAAATTAGCCAGGTGTGGTGGCATGTACCCGTAGTCACAGCTACTGGGGAGGCTGAGGTAGGAGGATCACTTGTGCCTGGGAGGCTAAGGCTGCAGCGAGCTGTGATTGCACCACTGCACTCCAGCCTCAGTGACAGAGCAAGAACCTGTCTTAAAGAAAAAAAGCACCCAAAAAACAACAACAACAAAAAGTCTTTCAGAAGAGCAAACCTCATAAGTATGAGCTTATTCTATAACACTCAACTTGTTTTTCTTTAGTAAAGTGGCCATGATGCATTCATTCCAAAGAGAACCGTGGTTATCATACAAACCAATGTTGGCCAGGTGCAGTGGCTCATGCCTGTTGTTATGGCATTTTGGGAGGCCAAGGTGGGTTGAGTTCAAGTCCAGCCTGGCCAACATGCCAAAACCCCAGCTACTTGGGAGGCTGAGGCAGGATAATCACTTGAACCTGGGAGGCGGAGGTTACACTGAGCTGAGATGGCGCCGCTGCACTACAGGCTGGGTGACAGAGCGAGACTCTGTCTCAAAAAAACACACCGAAAAACCATCAAATAAACGTCCCAATATTAACTACACTTAGATTCTGAAACAAAGCCCAACTTATTAAATAGATGGTTAGCTTCAATGGCCAATCTTTGCTTGACTCTCAGTTTAGAGGTTTCTTAGTGACAGAATGCATTCCCTGGAGCCCATTACCTACAGAAAGTTCAGACAGGTTTTTCCAGTTACATTACTAAGTCAACACATAAAAACTGTGCCACCATCATCCTCATAGTCCCCAGTCTCAGCAGCCTTCTATTCATACAGGATGGCCAGCCTTCCATTGACAAAATCCATAATCTGAAGATAGGGCATGGACAAAGGCCAATAAATATGGTTCATCTGTCCATTTCTAGTTCAAATGCCCAGTCACCCCTCAAAGTCAGATGCTGGAAATGCATTGTACTGCTTTCCTCACAAGTCATGATTTTAATTATAGTTATCCCTTGGTATACGCAGGGAATGGTTCCAGGACCATCTGCATGTAACTAAACCTGTGCATACTCTACTCCACAGTCAGCTGCAGAAGAAACTTGTGTGTAAGAGCCAACTCCCTCAGCCCCACATGTGGGTTTCACATCCCAGGAATGCTTTGTTTGGTTGAAAAAGGGCTCTGCATAGGCAGCCCTGTGCAATTCAAACCTGCGTTGTCCAAGGCTCAACTGTACTAACTTCTCTACTTAAATGTTGGTAAAGCAGGAAAGGTAAACAGATTACCAGATAAAATATCAAAACTCCAATGTTTCTGACTTCTTCCCTCATATCAAAAACTAACGGTGATGCGATTTCTGTAAGATTTCAAATGTCCCTCCTGCCACCTCAATCCCAGGAAAACTATCATTACAAATATTCTATGGTTTTTCACTAACTCATATATCACCTTACCAAATAGTCTAAATTTCTAAGATTTTACATTAGTTTTGGGGTTGGGAGCTGAAGATAAAAAAGGAATGGTTTCACAGAATGAGAATGATTTTTCTAATCACATCTAACTACACATTTTGCTATACCCTTTGAGGTAGGCCAGTAGTAACTGGCTGAAGAACTAGGGATGTGCCTTCCTTAGGCTAAGATAGTAAGGTACATAATAACTAAGACACCTACAGCTAGAGCTCAGGCCATTGTCACAGTTACTCACTAAAGAGGCTAAGAAGCTACTGCAACCCCCACCCCAACCCCAAATCATGTGATTTAAATCCAGTACTTAAAAATTGAAATTTTGAAGAAATTACAAGAAAGAAACCTCTCTAGGAAAAAACTGTAGCTTCAGGAACAAATATAGCAGCTTGCCCCCAATGTGGGCCTAAAGATTTAAAGAACCCTTAAAACAACTCTATCACAACATGCCTAAAGAGACAGCAGTGCTAAGAATGTCCATCTTCTCTTTTACAAAACTACTTACACTGAAGCAAGCCCTGTACTGGGGTAGAAACCCATTAGGTGTAGTTAATCAGTTACAGAACTGGCAATCAGTGGCATAACCCTTCCAGGAGGCAGGTGCAATAGGTATGTGAAGAAGGCAGCATGATGGAATTCACATTTCACAGTCCTGCTGCCTAGAGATTCCTTTGCTTGGTCCACCTTGAAGAAATCAGCATAAAGATGACTGCAACTAGCAGAATCTGGCAATTATTTTTCTTGTTATAATGAAGACCATTTTCCATTGCAAGATACAATTATTGCTAATGCTAAAGTATCCATGGTCTCTACATACATGCCAACTGGTTGTGAAGACAGATGGACCCCAAACAGATTAGACTGTCAGAGAGAAGCTTCCTGAAATGAGAAGTATTCCACCAATAATTTACAAAGCAGTTAATTCCCACATGCAGTGTAAGGTGGCCAGTGGAGAAAGGTAGCGTGATGCTGAAAAAGATCACAGGCTTTGATTTCAGCCAGGACCGTGTTGGAGTGCTGGCTCTGGCACTTGCCTGCGACCTTGGGCCAGCTACTTAACCTAGGTTGCCCCTTTGGTAAAATGGGGATAAAAACATTCTTTGACTATCTCTTGGATCTTTGAGAAGATTAAATAAAGCTCTGCATGCAAACTACTCAGTGAAGTGCCAAGCACAAAAGCAGCTCCCAACAACTGTTAGATCCCACACGGAAGCAGTGACATCATAAATGTTAACTTACTGTTTTCCGAGCATCGTATACTTTAAGCCAAAAGGTTCCAGGGCGGCCCCTTCCAGGAAAGGATTTCAAACTTTTAAAAAGTATTTCAAAGGTGCTGTGCCAGTCAGAAGTAACTGGTAATTTCTTAAATGCTGTGCCCTATGTCCGCTTCAGCCCTTCCAAACCATGTTTACCTTGTGGAGACTGTCCACTCACCCAGACACCAGCTGCATGTGCTTCCCCTTGAACACAGAGAGGTTTTTGTCTGGAAGCAACATGTGGTATCAATTTATCTTTCTCAGCAACAGCAATAAGAAGTCTGCTCACTTTAAAAATAAAAACGGAGTTCTGTAATTTAACTCTTAAAAGCCCCTGCTTTTTTTTTTCTTTAAAGATAACCCCCCCTCCTCGCTCTCTCTTTTTTGAGGTGGGGTGTGGTGGGAGGAGGACTGTCTAGACAGCAGCAAAATGAGGTATGGTTAACTCCAAAGCCAGACCCACTACTTCCCACCAGGCAGACTGCAGGCATCTCCTGGTCCTTACAAGGAATTTCAAGGAAAAGAACTGGAAAGGACTGTCTTTCAAATATAGTGCTCACCCACTCTGTGTACAGGACCAGCATTTCAAGTGGGTCTCACTGCTTCACTTGTGGGCACTGACTATTTAAAATGAGGTTGCCAAATGTCTGAATTCTAACACACCCATCTGCTGAACCACAGATGACAAAGGTTGTGTGAACAGCCCAATGGAACCACGAGTCATGGGGAGACCCAGAGGTCTGTGTGCCTCAGGAGAGTACCGCAAACAGATAGCTTCAGGAGCAGGCCCAGGTGGGCGCCTTCGGTGTATAATGACAGGCTCTTTCAAAGGCAATTCTCTGGAAGAGGCCCTCAACTTCCCTTCAGTAGTCGTTCTTCACCCTGCCTGCCTATTAGAATTACCTGGGGAGACTTTAAACACTCACATCCCACTCTCAGAGATTTTGATTCAATAGTTGGGGTAAGGCCTGGATACAGGTACATTTTTAAAGCTCTCCCGATTATTCTAACTTGTAATTAGGGCCAAGAAACACTGGACTTCCCCCCTTATATTTCCATTGACTGAGGATCTGATTCCAGTCTCCTTAGATCTGGTAACATAGCACAGCAATGTCCTTTAAGTCCAAGTTTCCACCATTGAGTAGATAAGGGTGAGAACTGGGATGAGAGATTAAAGCTGTGATTTTATGTGCAGAATAAGAGCTAAGGCAATTTTTTTTTTAAGGTAACTGAGGTCCAGATCTGCTTTTCTTTTGAAAATTATGAGGTGAGGGGAAGATCCTTGACCTTACCCTGCCTTGGGGACAGTCACCTCATTCTGCTCTGTGATGCTTCTCCACCCAGCATGCATAGGCATGGACAGAAAGAAGGCATGTGGACTTTCACAAAACTAGGAATTGATATAGCTGAAGAAGGAAGGAATGGAACACTAAATGATCTCTATAATTTTCTTAGATATTGCTAGAATCTAGTTGTTAGCTGCCTACTCTCTTCTAGATTTGATCTACTTTGGGACTAAGATGTTGTTCAAAAGCAGGTATAGACAGTATGACAGCATAAAAACACATCTGAGATCACATAGTTATTATTTCCTACATAATACCAGCTATAATGGCCAAAGCCAAATCTTTCAGATTGAGAAGAAAACATAAACTTTCATGTAAAAGACTGTACAAACAACCTGATATGTAAATTAGCTCCACTCTACTCTTGTCTAAAACTTAAAAGTTTACACCATGAAGAGACTTAAAAAAAAAAAAAAGACTATGTTCTAAAGTAAATATTGTTGGGAACTTGGCTGAATAATTAAGTTTCCAGTTAGAAACAAGATTTCCCGTTAAATTGCTGACAATAATCCTCTACCCACAGAGATGGCCTTTGGAAACTAACATTTGTTTTAAGTTTTCAAGCAGCAAGCAAGTGACAGGTTCTGGTCCCTCATAAGAAAGAATAAAATAATCATCATCTGGTGATCAGAATAGTGAATCGATTTTCTATCCAAACAAAATGAGACATACGAGGCTTTTCCAAGGGGAGGAAGGGCTGGGTACACAATTTATCCTGCACCCAGCTGAAAAAGAAATCCTAGATAAGAAGAAAGTTCTCTTAAATACCACGAAAAAGATGACTACCACTATACTCTGCACACAGTACTGCTGGGTTTTCTAGGGTGGATTTTATTTTCATATTCATTTTTTATTTATTTATTTTTCTTTTTGTAATCTTCTTTTCAAGCTCTTTCACAGCTGTTTCTGCTCTTGGAGGGCAAGAGGGAACATTCCATTCCTCACAGCCAAACCTGCACTTCCGGCACACAGAGAACCCTGGCAGTCTTGCAACCTCTGCCCACACCCACTCCCTGCAGCATCCTGCCCCTTCCCACAAACTCTCCTATTTCCAGCCCCCGGTCCCTCTCCCCACAGACTGAGGAAAAGCACCTAAAGGTGTGAGGTCAGTGGAATGACAGTCCCAGAAAGTAGGTTAAAAGCTGCAGCATTTGGATGCCCCTGTTCTCTTTCTCCAAGCTTCTCCTGTGATGTTATTGAATCCGTTTCCCCTTCCCACAAGGTGCTCAGCAAACACATGCTACTGAAATTCTCTTTTAAGACCATGCTCAAATTAGCCACACAAAATGGTTGCCTCAAAGAGTTAACAGCCATGAAGTTATAAAAGCCATGAAGTGGAACAGATATAGTTTTATTACTATTCATTTAGATTAAACAAAATAAGGCCACATCTTTTTCCAGTTTGAAAACTTACTGTGTGTGGAAATCGAATAAAAGGGCATAGGGAGCACATCCAAGAGTTTAGCATAACTTTCATGACATCTGACAAGCAACCAGGGCAGGAAGCTCAACAAAAATAGTGATAGCTGGAGAACATAGAGAGGGCCAGGAAACCCTCATGCTATGAAACAGGCAGACCCAACTTCATAGTCACAGACACTGAGGACCAAAGAGGCACAGGGCCACACCTGAATCCAATCAGCTCGAAAGTGTCAACAGAGCAGAGTCAGACTCAGATCACCTGGCCTTGAGGTGTAAAACACCACCCAGAAAGAGAGCACTGGTACCAATGTCTGGATCACCACACTAAGAGCAAAGAGAAAACGCAGGGTGTGTGTGGCTCTTTAAACCAGATACCATGTCTTGTTATAGCTTTAGCACCTGGCAGAGGGCATCGTACATAGTAGGTGCTCAAAAAATAGTATTTGTTTAAGCACTGAATTAGTGGGAAGGAGGCAGGAGCCACGAAATAGACCTGAATTATACTTTAACATGAGATGTGATAAAACATGAGACCAATGAATGTCCTACATGAATGAAGATGAAAGTAAGCTTCCATTGTAAAATGTGAAGTAACATCTAGGTTGTTTCCAGGTTGACAAGTCTCATCGTAGGTATTAACTTCAATTATACAACCCAATTTCCAAAAACCTGAAAATATATACTGACAAGTAGGCTTTAGGGTCTCTAGAATAAGAGATGGAAAGAAGAGCAAACTGATAGGATGTGTGCTACTTGGTGGACCAAGGCCTTAGCAGGTGCTTGAAGTCCATCCAGGGTGAAGAGCCGGCTCTCCACCTGTTATGGGATGCCATGGGGCCCCCATTACTCGGTAATTCAGTTGACTCAGAGTCCTGAGAGGCACACTCAAAACCACAGATAACACATTCCGGTTCTAAAGTCTCCTCCACGCAAGCACCGAGGTAACGAGAGAAATCCGAAATCAAGTCTACTTCACCTGCAGTCTGAAGCAAATTCATGTATGTGGTGCCTACCAGGGCCAATGCTCAGTGCTTGACAAATTGGATCTCATTTTATTTTCACAAGCCTGTCAGGAGGAAACTGAGGTGCAGAAAGGTTAAGCAACTTATCTAGTAGGTGGTGGTGCTAGAAATCAAGCCTGAGGCTAACTTCAAATGTGAAGCTCTCACCACTGCACTGTGTATTTCCTTCTGAAGTCACCAAACTGCCCAAGGAGGCAGGCACCACTAACAAGTGACCAAGAATGCGAAGCTTTAAAGACTACAAAATCTATGTGACTCAACAGCACATGGTCTCTAGGTTAATGAAAGGAATGGAAAAGGTGGAAAAATGATAAGCATGAGAAGCAAGCCTTGTTGGAGCCAGATCTGCTCATCTGCTGAAACTGATTTTTTAGAAATGACACTTTTTCTCAGGCCCCAAAGAGACACTACTGTCATGTCCTAAGCTGAACTGGGTTCACTATTTTCGGGAATGCCCAAATATTATTATAGCCATAAACTGAACTTCTACATATTCAGGCTTTTCTTGGTGGCACGTCTGGAGGCTTCTGTGATCAGGGAGAATTAGCCTGAGACTATGTCAAGCCAGTATTACCTGGCTGTCCCTGCAGGCCTACTCAGGCCCTAAAACAGCTGGCACCATGTTATGAATCCTCAAGCCAGAAACATCAAGCAAATGTCTGTTAGTGCCTGACCCTTGCTATTATGAGGCTTAATCTGAAACAGGAACTCGGCTCTATACTATTTAAAACATGTAATTCGTTTATTATTGAGACAGAAAAGATGAGCTTGCTCTAAAACTATGTGAATCTTAAAATATGATGCCTTTTGCCTGCCAACTGACAACATGATCAGGATGCTTCTGTTTAACCTCAATCAAAAACTCTGGTAGAAAACTGTTTTAAGGTTACATATGCCTATTATTTCATTATTTGTCTTCTGGCATCAAAACCTGCAGAAACAAATCAGTGACAATGAAAGCACATTACAGGGATGGATGTGGAGGTGCGGAGTGGGTGAGTTAAACAGCTTGAGAGTTTGACATCTGAAATCCACAAAAACTGCTTTTCTGTTCTTAGTTTACAACCCCTTCCTTCATATGAAATTCACTGGCTTTAGCGTCACACATACAAACACAACTGTTTCTAGCTCTTCAGATGTTATGGCTCAGAAAAACCATTTCTTTTTGTTATTTCAAGAGCAACTGATTTCTTTTTGGTAGCTCTGAAATATATGCCAATGTGTGGGCACAGTCACACAGCTCTACGCACAGGCCCACACCCTGGAAAGACTGGAAGGAGTGGAGATACATTTTTCAGCTAGGGAAGGAAAAAGTTTGGGCTAGTATTTATAAAACAGACAAGTCTGCATGCATTGGGAAGCAGGCTATCTTCCAAGTGTCAATATTAATTATCCTAATAGTCACTGTAAATCAAGGTGTTACCAGTAAAAGAGGCAGAGAAAATAAGTAAATGCTACACAACAGAATATCTCATGTTTGGTACTGCAAATGAAACGACATATTTTTTCTGTATGGAAATAAAGAGAACACCACAGTCAATTTTATAAAATGACTTGGGCTAATAGTACCTTCTGTCCCCTCCACAACCCACTGAAATTCAGCTCTAATGAGGAGCCTCCTGAGGAACTGCCTTCTCTAACCTATAACCTCATCTGCATATGAAGTATTTCACCATACCAGTTTTGCAAGATTTTTCTTCTAACCACAGGATGCAAAAGTGGCTGATGACCAATATAATGATACTACAAAATGCTGACCGAATCAACCGTTTATTCCACGATACTCCTGGGTGCTAATTACACAGAGATGAGCATCAGAAAGTTCAGAAGTCCACAAAAAAATGATCAAACAAAGAAAGGATATTTCCAGTGACTAAAAAACTAGGTACTGATTGCAATTTTCTGAAAAAGCATCCACCGAGACACTCAGACACCCAAGTATTTTAACTTAAAATCTGGGGTGTTCCCAAATGTCTAAGTTAATATTAGCACTACCCCTAAACTGTGATGAATGAAGCAGACTGAATGCACATGAGATAAAATCATAGTTTTTCTAAAGGCCATAACAGAAATGCAATATTTTAGTACCAATATGTACTAGGCTGTAATCTACTTCATGTACATGCTAGGTAAACTTGAAAGCACTTAAGAAACTGGAAATATCAGCATCAGCAGTGTAGTATCTATCACCCAAAGGGCAGGAGGAATAGTTTCAACTGGTAAAGATAGTCACACAAGAGACTATAAAAGCTGAACACAGTAGAAATAGAAAATTCCTGTAACTGGGTGCCTCAAGGACTGAAAAAACAGATGAAACAGTTCTTTTAGACCCTGCTTGTGGCTGGAGGAGACAGAAGGGCCTAAGAGGTCAGAATATGGTGGAGAGATGGAAGGAGAGTCCACTCCTCAACCAGCACGTGTCCCTGTGCCCCAGGGCTCACTGGTCCCACCATATTAGCCATCAATGATTCTAAGGGCATGCCTGAGGATGCAGGACCCCTGACCTCATAACCACCTCCTTGGTTAAGTCTGAGTTGGCAGGGTTAGCCGGTGGATTCTCTCCCCAGACTTTCTGGAACCCTTTAACCTGGGCCTCCTGAAGTTTCCAGCCTTTTCCTTTGGTCAGGTTTTTCATTTGCTAATGGGAACAGTGTGTGGGCTCATCATATAACCAGGTACTAGGTCTTTCCCTAAGGACTAACAAAGCATTATATATATGAGGGCCACTGAGAGTAATCCCTTCACATCAAGACAAAGGAGGAAAACTACACAGAAACAGATGTCTCTGGGCCATTTTCAGGTTCAGAGTAATACATGACGTCAAGTAACACATAACTCTCTAACGCATTAGGTGGAATAACAGTACCCTACAATATTAGCTGTCTCTCTAGACACAAGTTCATCGGGTTCTTTCAAGCAGCTATAATCCAAGCAGTTTTCTGAAGTAAGAAAGACAGCTGAGTCCTGATATTAATTTGTGGACAGAAAGGAAAGTAGGGGCTGGGCACCGTGGCTTACACCTATAATCCCAGCACTTTAGAAGGCAGAGGTAGGCGAACGGCTTGAGCCTGGGAAGCGGAGGTTGTAGTGAGCCAAGATCACGCCACTGTACTCCCGCTTGGGCAACACAGTAAGACCCCATTTCAAAAAAAACCAAAAAAAACCCTGGAGGTGAAGTAGGTTATCAGCTACTTATAAGGTTAACAAATCCATATTTGGAGAATAATCCTCCAGGGATTTCTTGTGCTACTGAATGTCTTTGCTTGGTTAAGCAAAGTACTGACAGGTCTTTGTTTTAGACTACCTTTCAAGGTAGGGCTATCTTTCATCTGCACAGTGAGCAGCCCTGAAAGACAGTCATAGTGTCTCCCTCCACAGCAAAGGACAGATATACCTATTGCTGATTACAAAAGATTTAGGATCCCTAAACTCGAGGTTCCTGCACAACCCACTACATATGCAACCATCAACCTGGATCTATGTCACCCCTGTGGGATTTGGGGGTAAGGAAGAAGCAATGCAAAATATACTATTGCTCATGCTGGCTGCTGTGCCATGAGAGAATAACAGATTCCTCTGCCTCTGACCCAGGTGTTTGCCATCTAGTAAGGGCAAATGTGAGACACCTGTAGTCCTTGTTTTTTTTTTTTTTTTAAAGGGATAGGTTCCCACTCTGTCACCCAGGCTGGAATGCACTGGAACACAGTGGTATAATCATAGTTCATTGCAGACTTGAGCTCCTGGACTCAAGTGATCCTCCTACCTCAGCTTCCTGAGAAGCTGGAACCCAGGTGTGTGCCAGCACACTTGACTATTTTTTTTGTAGAGATGGGGTCTCACTATGTTGTCCAGGCTGGTCTCAAACACCTGGCCTCAAGTGATCCTCCCATCTCAGCCTTCCAAAGTGCTGGGATTACAAGTGTGAGCTACTGTTCCTGGCCACCTTGCTGTTCTTGACAGTCCACTGCTTTAGCTTGTGAACTGGTATTTCCCTAACCACGAAAGATAAAATTGGGCAATAATCATCTCTAGCCATCTTTCTTCTCTTCTCCTATATAAAATAAGAATGAATACAAAATAACAGGGTGAGAAAGGAAAAGCAAGAGAGGCAGACATACACGGCTCCAGCACTTTGAATGCTCTGACCTGGCTCTGCCAATGACCCATAAGGGCTTTATGACAATAAACCATTAATCAAAGGCAGTGGGGGTGAAAAGATCCCCAGAGAGTCATTTTCAGTGTTTCATCTGTATCAGTCACCATTTTTTTCAGCTGTTGTTCAGTGTTGCTGTTTGCTTGTGGGGAATACACCTAAGTGAGCAGCAGGTTTAGGTTTATGTCTTTTTTACCTTCCCCTTCTACCAATACAAGAACAGATACCTTATGTCCACCTACCCCCATCTCCCTGACAACTGGGCTGCCTCATCTCAAGGCAGTCTTTACAGTACTGAGTACCAGACAGATTCCATTATGGAGCCCTGGGCCATTCTCAGAGGGAAACATTTCTCCTCAGTTCCTTGCCTTGTCTATGAACTGGCCTCGGTTTAACCTTGTTTGGCAGAGGTGCTTCCAGGTCTCTCCCTCAGCAGTCACTTTGCCGTTGTAAAGTGTCATGCACACAGATACCTAGGATTCCCTCCTCAACCTAGAATTCCCTCCTCTTTCCACTTAGCTCTCCCACATAAATTTTCTTCTTTCTTCTGACAGTAGCAGCTTTAGATCTTTATGAAGGAAAATGGACTAGGTAGTGCCTGTGAACCAAAGCAAACACACAGACATTTATAGACTCTCTCCAAGTTTCCAAAAAACAGAGTTAATTTTCTAGCTTATTAATGATGACCAGGAGCCTTTATCATGAAATACAAAACCTTTACCACATTTCAATTGCCATAGTTTTCACTACTGTTTTAAGCCAGGTATGTTCTGGTACAGAGGAAATTGGTATTTTCTTTTCCCTCCCCTCTCCTCTTGGATAACCTATTTCAATTTTGGCAAAAGGAGGAGTATGTTTACTATGGTGTTCACGGGCAACTACATGTCTAGTGCCTCTGAAATGATACTGGATTGCTGCCACATGGCAAATAATGTGCTCTTTGAGAAATAATTATCAATTAGAATGCTATAAAATGGGCCAGTAGTTCCACTCTGCTCATACTGTGTGGTGTTTTGGCCACCAAACACAAGCTTTCTTTGGTTACTCCTTACATCAGTCAGAGAATTCTGTTAATTTGCTCTGATGCTATTTGTGGACATGCATGGCAAAGAATGCAGGCATCCAGGAGTAAATTAGGGTCAACTTACTCCACTTAGGCAGCAGGACACCAGCACAGCACTCCAGCTACAACAAACGTTATACAGAGACCCCAGCTTGGGCTAAGTGGCAAGGCCTGCAGAAATAAGGAACTATTAGCAACAACTTGCAAGTAATCAATTTTTAATGCTTCCAGTCTAGGGCAGCTGCCAGAGAATTTGGCCAAAGCCATCATTTTAAAAACACCAACTTAAGCTATAATGAGGTATTCTTGCTATAGTAAATAGGTTTTAGTTTGTCTGTCTAAATCCATATATAAAGTTAAAATATAGAAAAAAATAAGGTTTAAAATTTAGATATTATTTGGACATTTTAAAACTCCCATGGTTTTCCTGTTCTTTTACCTGACAGCTCTCTTTTGTGCAGTACTATGCTTAGCGATGATTATTAAATTTTTTACTGGGGGGAAGGTCCATAAGATATGAAGAAGTCACATCAGATGATAAGAAGGAAAGTGGGAAGAGTTAGACAGCAAAAGAGATACGTCTCTTTCTTTTATGCTGGAGATGCCTGGCATGTGGAAGACAACACATTTTCTTGAAAGCATAAATCAATTCTCCCTTTATTTCCTCTTTTGAACTAAACCATGCTGAATAAGGTTAGCATCTGCAATAAAATGCAGGAGGAAAGAAGCAGACGTTCTTCCAGCATTAAAGAAGTACACGTTCCCTTTTCCCAGGTTTCCCATCTCCAAGAAAACCTACCTTTAGCATTGGAAGTCACAGTAATTAACTATCAGATTTAACTAAATTAGGTTATCTGCCTTAAACTTCAGAAGCATACAGAAGTTCAAAATCTGAATAGAAAATTAAGTTCTATTAGAAGTTATACTCATGCTTCAAGAAGACTACACAATTCAAATACAGCAGTAGAGGACATTTTGTTTTTAATTAAGATTCGGGAAAACAAAACTTGGATTGGTTGGTGAAAGTGTTAAAGTGGGTGCAAAGTTTTTGAAGGATTGTTTATCACTATCTATTGATACTGCACATAACCTTTGATTTAGTAGAACAGACTACTCCATTCTTTTCTCACTCATTACTCACACAATGCCAATTTTTGGCTGGGTTCAGACAAAAAGACCACATTCCCCAGGCTTCTTTGAAGTCAGATGTGGCCATGTGACTTAGTTTTGAAAATAGAATAACACGGAAGTAGAAGAGTTCCATAGAAGACTAGTTAAAGGAAGCTGACCCAGGTGAGAGGTGAGTCTCTTCACTCCTGCTGTTCTTCCTCCTTTTGGCCTCCATTTGGATGGACCATGAGGAGACCCTGAAGATGAAAGCCACTTGCTGAGATGGGAGGGCAGAGAATAAGAGGAGACTGATCATCAATCACTTCTTACAGTGGCCATACCAGCCCTAGACTTCTTTTACATGAGAATAATTCATTATTAAATTTGTTTTTCATTAGCCAAACCTAATCCTACCTGACAGGCCCAACAATTCTATTTTTGGGAATTAATTTTACTGACATACCCTACTGCATATGTTATCTCTGTGTGTATACACACACTCTCAACTTTTGCACACATTAGATTTTTTAAAAAGTTAATTATAAAATTCCAAGCATTAATAATGGTAATTAGAGGTTTCTGTTCATATTAGGCAAGATAATGTAATAGAAACACCTGACAAAGGAAGTCCTTTATGTGCCTATATTCTATACCTACCTTGATGTATGTGTCATCGGGCACTTTCAAAGTGCTTCTCAGTGAATGACTGTTGTGTGTTGTGCTGGGTTCTGTCATCCTCCAATGTTGCAGACTGGCAGGGCTAACCGTAATTCTCTTAGGCCCAAAACGCCCCAGAGTTTTAGAAGTTCTCATGTGGAGGCCATTAAGGTTAGGGACTTACATTTGCAAGCTAAGCGGCTATATTATGATGAGGGAGGCTATTGACACTTCTTGTTTTGGGTCAACCTGCATTTGAAGGAAAAAAAAAAAGCAATTTTGGGGATTCAAGGCAAAAAACATGAGTGATGGGAAAGAAGGCTTGAAGAGACATATGGTCTTATTGTTTACTGGGAATTAATTTAATGGTAACAGAATATATAGGGTTATTTCTACCAATCATGGGAATTATGTCTGGACCAATGCCTTAGTAACAATTTTCACATAACTATCAGAAAATAACATCCACAGCCATTGAGTACAGATTATCAACAACATACCAGGATGTTGTAACTTGGTCAGCTTTATGCTTTTCTAACTTTGGAGTAACATGAACTAATCAGAATGTAAGGCAGTTTCCACTAAATCCCAGAGTATCAAAGCTAAAAACTAAAAATGCTATCCAATAAGAAAACAGTCTTATCTCGACATTATGAGATGGTATACAACAACAGTATTACAAAACATTTCTACGTCCCCAATGAACCAAACTGGTCAGTTACCCTTCCCTAAAATGAATTTCCACAAATCAGGTAAGAAGTAAACAAATTCGTCATAAAGTTATTCCAATATTCTGAATTTATTAATGCTATACAAGAATAAAAATGTTATTACAGTAAGATACTATGGGATTGTCTCCATTTTTCCTGTCTATAGGCTAGATATTAAAAACAAGAGGGCAGCATTACGGATGTTTAACAATGCTATGCTGCCTAATTTAGTCTATATGTAAGAAAGAATATGCTGAAAAAATAGCACTGAATATTCCTAGTTAGGTATACATTTGCTAGGTGGTAGTCATGGAATAGGAAGACTGGGCCATTTTCAGGAATAGGGGCTCAATTTCAGAGAGAAGATGGCTAATTTACTCAAGAGGAAAAAAGGTTACTTAATAACTAATATTTTATATACATTTTACTGATAACACAGTTAATCCCTGAAGCCTGTATGAGAAACATTTATTTCAGAGTTTAAACTGTCCCTCTCAACATTGTTTAACTCCTTTTTGATATATGCTATTGAGTCCACTTCTGAATTTCGTAAATAAACCTGTAAAGCAGCAGTCCCTAACCTTTTTGGCAGTAGAGACCAATTCTGTGGAAGACAGTTCTTCCTGACATGTTCTTTCTTACATATAGACTAAATTAGGCACCATAAACATTCGTAATGCTGCCCTGTTTATTAGGCCTTCACAGACATGGTTTTTAATATCTAGCCTATGGACAGGAAAAGTTGAGACAGTCCCATAGTATCTTAATGCAATAAACTTTTTATTTTTATACTGCATTTATTATTCAGAATATTGGAATACCTTTATGACAGCTGATCCCTTGCAGGCACAGTTCACAATAGGGTTTGTGCTCCAATGAGAATCTAATGCCGTCCAAGGCGGAGCTCAACTTCCCTTGCTCACCGCCACTCACCTCCTGCTACGCAGCCCAGTTCCTAACAAGTCAAGGACCAGGTAACCAGGGTTTAGAAACCCCTGCTGTAAAGTCCTGGCTCTCTGACAATGACCCTGTGACATCAACACCCCCTCGGCCAGGACTGCCAACTTCTTTGGTGTTTCCCATGAAACTCCTGGCACAGGGCTGGGCACTCCACAGACACTCTTTTTCATTAACTCTAACCACACTAAAGGAAATTAAAAAAAAAAAAAGCCGTTCAAATCACAATAAATGTTTCACAGACTAATAATTGTCCTGGAAAGTAATTTTAGTTTATTAACATTTTTCCTGAGGATAAATGTCCTACATTCAATTTTCTTTTGCTTAGGAATTTGAGCAAACCATCCAGGATGCTCCATCCTGACTGCTTCCCAGGAACCAACACCTGGCACTGGTTTTAGTCTTCTGATGATTAACTTTGAGGGTTTTATGATTTGAAGGTGACCACGGCACAGTTCCATAGAAGATACCATCTGACACAGGGAGTAGATGATGAAAGGAGTAATAACAACGTCTCCCCTTAAGTCCCCCCAAAATGTCAGGGCTGGAGTGGTAGAGGAAGAACTGGAGGAGCCACAGGTTCAGTCATTCAAATTGGTATCTGGGGAGGTCCTTCCATGCACCAGGCATACAAACGTGAGTGAACAGATGGACATGGTCCCCGGTCTCATTCATAGATTTTATAATTTTGTGGAGTGAGGGGGAGGTAAGGGACAGACATTAATTAAAGCAAACAAATACATACATAATTACAAATTTCGGCTCTGAAGGAAAACAACAGGGTACCGTAAGAGAAAATAACAAGGTCAGCTGGGTGGACCTAAGACAGACTGGAAAGTCAGGAAAGACTTAAGACCTGGAGGAGGAGCAACTAAGTAATGAAAGCCACTGGGATGGGTTTACCTAGAGAGGATGGAGTGGATGGGTGTAGCCAGAGAGGACATGGAGAAGAGAAAACCTGAGAGGTTCTCATCGGAGTCATGTAACATGAGGGCAGGTAGAGAACAGGGATCAGACAAAAGAGAAATAACAGAAGCCACTAGACAGGAGGCGAGTGTGGCGATTAGGTCCAGGAGAGCTTAGTGCTTCAAGGAAAGAACAGTCACCACTGAAAGATCCAGAAAAAGAGGAGAACAAAGAGTGTCCATGAGCTTTGGCAACAAAGAGGTTATCACTGGTTGCCTTGGCAACAGCAGTATCAAAGGAGTGGTAGGGACAGAAGCCAGGAAAGACGCCAGCAAGGGATCACTACTAATAAAAAAGAAGCTAACATTTATTAAGTGCATGTGATGTACTAAACACTGTTCTAAGTGTTTCATATGTACTATCTCTGTAAGTGCTCACAACAATGGGGGGCACTATGGTCCCCATTTTACAGATGAGAAAACTGAAGCTTGCAGAAACCTGCCCAAGACGCATGGATAAGAACTCAAAGGTCTGCACCAAGCAAGGGCCCAAGCATGATGCAGTAAAGGCCTTAGAGGAGGAGAGGGAACAGGACCTAGAGCCTATAGGCAGGGACTGGCATGGTCCTGACCCTCAAGCCACAAGTTGGCCTTTCCCAGAGAGGGACATAAAATGGGGCAAAACAATCCTCAGGCTCTAAGAGTACACTGGGTAACAATAGCCACAGAAACAGTCCTTCCATCTTGCAAAAATACTATCTTGGGGCTGGTAGATTCTAGAATGTACATTTTGATAACTTCCCACCTGCTTTTCCACAATTCATTAATGAGAGATCCATGAAAATCATTCCTTCCTAAAAGATGATCTCAGGGGCAAACATAGCTGAACTCTGCACTGAGGTCAGATCTTCACTCCTCCAGAACTTTCTGCAGTTCAGCTCTGGACAATACCACTGTTAATTAGTGCGCACCACTGCCATAGCGGGGGCAAGGGCAGGGTGAAGCAGAACACATGGAATAATTCTTGCTATCTGTCCTCGCCTCTTACAGTCTGGTCAAAAAGGAAAAGTTGACCAAAGAGAAGAAATTGTTGGGTTGCCACTGAACAGCCCTCTCATTCCCTAACCAGGAACACAAACAAAAATCAAAAACAAAATAGAAGAGCAGTTGTTGATTTCTGAGTTTTGCTCATCTTGCTTTCAAAACCTAGCACTCCCACTAACTTCACATACACTTTGGAATACTTTTTAGGTACTTGAGGGAGTGAGCACTCCTCTCTGACGTGACCTCAAGGTTCAAAACAAGCAACATAAGTAACCTAAGGTACTTGACTAGTCCCCTCATCCTCATTCCCCAGGTCCCTTCCTGTCTCTTCTGCCTCCAGCCAGTTTTAATTTGCACTAAAGTCTGAAAAGGTCAAGCTGGGCATGGGTGAAGAACTGATTCTTTACACAGTAAAATTACAAGAATGAACTAAAAATGAAGTCACCCTCTGTAGAACAGCACTATTCAAAAACTGGGGTGAAATAAAATTCCTCCTACAGTAAAGCCTTCCATATAGTCTATTTACATTCTATAATTTAGTCTCTTTGGATTTGGAAGTGAAGAGTAGCACATAGAAATTCTTTAGCTAAGAAGCTTAGATGTACTTATCTGATCATGTGAAATATACATTATGTTCTAGATTCTTGCAAATGTACTCAGTCTGTAAGCAAACACCAGAAACAAGCTGCAACAATAACAAAAGCTGAAGTTACATTAGTTGACAATGAATTAGCTTTATGGAACCACTAACTGGACTTTATGGAACCATTAACTGGACTCAGCTGGACAGGCATCAGACTATCCTACCTGTGACTCTCCCAGCAACTGCCCAAAACAATGCAAGTTAAGAGTTAAAATGATAGTCTCAGTGATAGCATTAAAGTAATTTAGAGGGCACTACGGCCATACACAAATGATTCTAATTTTTCAAAATCTCCTGTTGTTTGCTAGCCTTAAATTGGGTGAGAGCTGCTGAACTTTTCAGTCTTTACCTTTTCTTTGAGTATCAAAGTAATACATGCTTATTCTAAAAATCTGGGAAGGTTAAGTGTGGAGAAGCAGAAAAAACATCATGTAATTGACCCTCCAATCTACAACCTTTGTAGATTTTGCTACTTGTTTTCTGTAGTTTGTTTATATGAATGAGAACATCCTGCATATTATCCTGATCTACCCCCCTCACCCCCCCGCCATTTATGTTATACTATTAGCAGTTCTCCTTGCCAAAACCCTCTTCTTTTTTTTTTAGACGGAGTCTCGCTCAGACACCCAGGCTGGAGTGCAGTGGCACAATCTCAGCTCACTGCAACCTCCACTTCCCGGGTTCTAGCAAGTCTTCTGCCTCAGCCTCCTAAAGTAGCTAGAATTACAGGTGCCCACCACCAAGCCCAGCTAATTTTTGTATTTTTAGTAGAGACAGGGTTTCACCATGTTAGTCAGGCTGGTCTCGAATTTCTGACCTTGTGATCCGCCCGCCTCGGCCTCCTAAAGTGCTGGGATTACAAGCGTGAGCCATGGTGCTTGGCTAGGTATATGTCTTAAAACTTCAGGACGGGAGTGATGGCTCACACTTGTGATGCCAGCACTCTGGGAGGCTGAGGCTGGAGGATCAGTTGAGCATACGAGTTTGAGATCAGTCTTGACAATATAGTGAGACCTCAGCTCTACAAAAAAATTAAAAAATTAGCTGAGCATGGTAATGTACACTTGTAGTCCCAGCTATTTGGGGGGCTGAGGTGGAAGGACTGCTTGAGCCTGGGAACTGAATGTTGTAATGAGCTGACATTGCACCACTGTACTCTAGCCTGGGCCACACAGCGAAACCCTGTCTCAAAAAAATAAAACCAAAAAACTTCAATGACCTTGTTTAGCAGGGTACTGCTCTCAAAGTTTGAATTAATGCTTTATGCTTCAAGTTTCATGTATTCTTGCATTCTTCTGAATTCCATGCACAACACAGAATATGCAGAATGCTCTTCTAGTTAACCCATTTATATGGACAGGTCTTAATACAATGAGTAGCATTTGTATTCAAATTACAAAGTCTATTTTAGGTAAAATGTTTTCCTTTACAAGCAAAACGAGAGATTTTGACTGTACAATATACTTTTTCTGTGTGTTTTTTTGTGGCAATTCTAGCCCTCCACATACACCACAGGCTTGAGGACGTCACTCACATACTCATATTTTAAGGACTGTTTACGTATTCTGTAGTCCTCACATGCCATCCTGCTTGCTATGGGGGCAACCAAACCACCAAGGGAAAGCAAAGACATTAAAAATGAAGTAAGGTAAATTACACCTTAAATATGTATCAAGTAGTCATCATGACTCCTGTCTGGGTAAGTTGCCTTATTATTCCATAATAAGTTAAATATGCAAAAGAAAAATGGCACAGAGAAGTTGAGACACAGCTTTAGAATGGGAAGAGGCTTTGGAGCTTATCTGACCCAGTGGTTTTCAAACTGTTTATGGAGCCCTAGAGGTTCTTTAGGGCTCTGAGCGGTGGAAGCAGACCAACTTGTCTAAATTCAATGTGCCAAACTGATTTATTTCAAAAGCACTAGTAAGAATGTTTGGGTTCTGTACTGATGACGAAATATTTTAAATAAAATCAGTAACTTAAGTTCAAAGGCATAGTAAGAAAATCACAATTAGCCACAACAATACCTTCATGTTGAAATACTGAGTTTTCAGCCAGTCGTGGTAGCTAACACTTATAATCCCAGCACTTTGAGAGGCCAAGGTGGGTGGATCGCTTGAGGTCAGGAGTTTGAGATCAGCCTGGCCAATATGGTGAAACCCCATCTCTACTAAAAGTACAAAAAATTAGCCGGCGTGGTGGCACAAGCCTGTAATCCCAGCTACTCAGGAGGCTGAGGCATGAGAATCACTTGAACCTAGGAGGCACAGGTTGCATCACTGCACTCCAGCCTGGGTGACAGAGCAGGACTCTGTCTCAAAAAGAAAAAAAAAAAGAAAGAAATACTGAGTTTCCAAATCAGTAACTGGGAGCTCAATTCCTAGAATTGTGCCCAGCATGTAGTAGGGCAAAACATGTATTTGTTGAATGAACTATGAATAAATGGGATCCATTAACTTTGTGAGAAAACCCAACATAAAAGGGCAACATCAAAGCAGTACAAAGTCAAGACACCCAGAAGGCATTACTATAATAAGCTATATAATTCATCACCCAAATTTTCTATCCACTAATTGCACATATCGAATTGTAAAGTATCAAAAACCTCAGATTGACTTAAGTGTCCTCAACAAGCTATGTAACAAATGCTAAAATGTTCACACAAATGAAAATGATGCATTAAAAAACACTTTAAACATCAAGATAATGCACGTGTTTACATGAAATGCTCACATTTTTGTTAATGATGTAGATCTTTGTGAATTTATTTAACACGAATATGTGCTTAGTAAAAGTTTAGTTCATTTTCTCTGATTCGAATTGTATACTGCTGTTAAAGCATTCAGTGACCTGTTGTTAGTAAACTACATGGGGGGTTACATGGCTAACGAGTGGCTGTGGGAATCCCCATTTCAATTCAGTGTATATGTACTGCTGCCATAATTATGACAATTTAAAATTTCCCTGTCCAAGACTGTCCCTAAGGCCTACTGTGCCGTGCCACAGCCCTCTTATTATCACACAATTTCATCCCTACCTTTCTTCTCCAATGAAAGGAATTTGTCTGGGAGCACTGCTCCTCCTTCCTCTTCCTCACACCCATCACATCCTCCACATTCTGAGTTGAAACCTACTACCTGCAGCAAGATTGGCTCCACCCAGTTTGGACCATGTTTGTGCTCCAAGTTTAAAAACAGAGCTGTCTTTTATGCGATGTTTTACTGTTTTGAACTCGTCTCTGTTTCACAGATGTATGGTTTTCTGTTAGATTCTGCCCCTCCAAGGAGATTGTTAAATCAAAGACCAAGGAGTGGGTTCTATGCTCTATCGGAACCTCACAGTAATTGATTCAGTTTGATGCACAGAGTATGGTGTTCAATAAATATTTACAAAGTAAAGTCTATAGTGTTATGCTATAAGACCAGCCAAAACCACAACGTATTGATCATTCAAGTTTTGTCTTCTTAGTTGGTATGTACTTTTAGGGTGAATTAGTCCACGATACATGGAAATTAAATAGAAAAGGAGTATCTGGATTTTATTTATTTATTTTTGGCGGGGGAGGGGTTGAGCTAAGCTCAACTGGAGAACACACCAAACCTGTTCAAGGCAGGGTCCACCTCCACTTGCTCCTTTCTGAAGGGCCACTATCACTGCTGTCAACTTGGGTCACTGTACCCAGGCTTAAGCAGGGTTTTTCATCCCAGGGAATGCATTCTGAGGGCAAAGTACAAAGAGAAGATGGTCTCATTGGCTTTCTCTCATTTCCATCCAATGCGCTTATGACCAAGAAAGTGAACTTCTGACTTTATTTACAATGCCACACACTTTAGGTACCTGGAAATAAAAGCTGTCCCCAAAAGTCAAAAAGCTAAATGCTTGGATAGTGTGGCAGCTAGTGGAGTTCTTGTTTCAGTCCCCGGAGAGGTCCAGGGAAGAGATTATGCTTTGCATATGAAAGGAAGCAGGATTTAGCCTCACCCACCCAGTGGGAGGCAGGGCCAGAAAGGAGAACGCTCTATTTTCAGGTCAGAGAAGCAAACTGGTGCCAGGTCTCCAGGCGTCTCCAGTGAAAAAGGATAGATCCTGAGGTTATCTTTTCTCTAGGTCCATTAATGTGAAAAGTCTCCTGTTATAGGCCTGTTTGTCCAGAGGGAGCCCAGACTCCCAAGGAAGGCCATCTAAACAGTGCTGACACTGCAGCGGAGAAGGACTCTGGATGGCCTGTGGAAATGAGCACCCTGAACACCATTAGGCAGGACGTGGTGCCACTTTTCTGACTGTAGATTTTATTAACAGAACTTCAGGAATAACTTTAGGATAAGAGAAATTAACCATTCACTTTTTCCAAAGAACCTGGACCTCTAATGTCATTTCCAACAGCCACGCACCTTGTTGGGTTGGGTCCTGTTGCTCCTTGTCCTAACTACACAACAGGAACAGAAAACAAACCTCAAGATAAAAAAGCAAAACCTCCACAATGTGATGCTTGCCCAAGTTGTCTGTTGTCCTCTAGGTGCCTTGAAAACTGCTGGGGCAGTGGGAGAAGGCTGGGAATCACAAACCTCTTTTCTTGGAGTTTCTTTCTTTTTGACACCATTTGAATAGAATCCTAAAATGTCAAAGCTGTAGGGGACCTTCAGATTATCAACTAACTCAAGCTCATCATTTTAGAAATGAAAACACTGGTGCCAGAGAGCTAAAGTGCCTTGGACAAAGAGACACACTGCTAGTTAAAGGCTGGGTCAGGACCCCCGCTTCATACCTCCGATCCCAATGTGTTCTCTTTTCTCTGTAAGGTTTTCAAACCTTGTATTTAGTAGCAGAATCCTTTTCTTACATGAAATCTTGGACAAACCTTGATAGCCATAGAAAATGAAAAGTGAAAATGCTCTGGTTAAAGGCGGACACGGGTCCAGAGCCCGGAGGCCTCCTACCAAGAGTCTGTGGGGTTTCTTAGGGCTGCATTTGCAAATGACTCCTCTACACCCACTTCTCCTTTATACTCCCTGTCCCATTCATCTCAAAATGCCATATGGATATATGCCGGGGAGACATGCAAGCATGCATATAATGACATTACTGAAAATGAGAAAAATAGGGTAAAAAGTTACTCATAGTCTAATTACCCTAACTTAACCATTCTTGACATTTTTATATTTTGTTTTTATTTTTTTTCTCCTAAAAGTATATTTCACAAATTTGGAAACACAGTTTTCGTTCCTTTCTACTGATTTAACACTGGATATATATATATATATATATATATAATTTTAACACATTAAACTTTTATTAATACTCATGGGGATTTCAAGATGTTCTTTTTGATAAATGGCTATTTTCTAAAATACGTCACAAAATTTGAACATTTTATTAACTGAAGGGAAAACATTTTTTAATGAGGATAATATTTGCTACAGGGGAAGAAAACCAAAAAGCTACTAGAAAGGAGACAGAAGGGGGGAAGAGGCAAAGCCAGCACACGAGGAGAGGACGTGCTGCTGACTCTGAGGCAGGGAGAAAACATCAGGGGAAAGACAGACACTAAGGAAATTCTTGGTGGAAACAAAGTCTTCCAGAATCATGACTCTAGAAAAATAAACTCTTCTGGCCAGGTGCGGTGGCTCATGCCTGTAATCCCAGCACTTTGGGAGGCCAAGGCGGGCGGATCATGAGGTCAGGAGATCGAGACCATACTGGCCAACATGGTGAAACCCTGTCTCTACCAAAATACAAAAAATTAGCTGGGCATGGTGGTGCATGTCTGTAGTCCTAGCTACTAGGGAGGATGAGGCAGGGGAATCCCCTGAACCTGGGAGGCGGAGATTGCGCCACTGCACTCCAGCCTGGCAACAGAGCGAGACTCCATATAAAAAAAAAAAAAAAAGAAAAAAAGAAAAAGAAAAATGAACTCTTCCTATCACTATCAGGAGTCTGATATGCATAGTAGACCTGTATAGGCTTAACTCATCTAATACTGCTTTTACATACACACCCATAAAACACTCAGAGGCTAACTATACCTTTCTATTATTAAGCCAGCTTTGCCCTCCAGTATTCTGGGGAAGAACCATGGGCTGGATTTTGACACTTAGCTGTAATAAGGTTAAGCAGGACTCTGGGACAAAGCCCTCTGCCTAGTTTCTAGGTTGGTTTCTGGCTTTGTGTTCTGTATTGCGTCACTGAACCCAGCAGCACCTTAAGAAACTACTGACTGACATGTTCACAAAGAGCTCATCAAACTCAAATGTAACGCTGTTTTTTCAAGTGGTGCTAACTAGACAAGCAATTAAAGAAGACAAAAGCAGGTAACAGAAAAACAGCCTCTCTGTTTTCTGTGTGTTTCCTCAATACCTCAATTTATTTTATTTCTTTCCAGGTTTGAGGAAAACCTCACTAAGGGAAGATATACAGTTGTAAACTAAAATAAAGGACAGAGACATTATGGCTGCTCAACACCCAGAAACTCCCTTCCTCTGCAAAAGTCTGCATCTCTCCCTGTCCATTCCTACATGTCAGAAAAATCTGCCATTTACACGGCCTCCTTATTCTGAACAGCAGATTTAAACAGAGGGGCTTCAGTGGGACCGCCTGGGAGGACACTGCAGAGCTGCTCAGGTGCCAGGGTCCTGTAACCTCTTAAATTCTTCCAGGGAATGCAAATGAGGCTGAATGCACACAAAACATGAAGTGAGAGTCCTGCTCCAGAACACAGCTCTTGTGAGTGGCTGCCAGGCTGGCTGGTCTTTGCTTCCTGTGGTTTCTCACCTGGCATGTATCAAAGGAAGCTCCCTTATTCTCCAATCCTCATCCTCACAAATTTCCAGAGCACACCCTGGAGACCTCCATCCCTATTTAAATGAGGAGGCCGCTTCCCAGGATGCAGAGTGGGGAAGTGGTAAGGGGCTGGTCTGGTCTAGTCACCGCCTTCCTGAGAATCTAGGATACTAGCACATGAGTGCTGAAAAAACAGTCTCTCAGATGCCTGGTCTCTTGCGTCACGCACCCCTTAACCCGCTCAGTTCTACTGGGCTCAACACAGGGTTTGTTCTATTCCAGAATGTTAACCTGTAAGGATGTTGGGTTTATCCTTCCTCTCTGCTAAATGAGCTCTTTAGAACATATGAAACAAAGATCTCCTCTTCAGAGATCTAGCGAATAAATACCAAAGATGTGGACATCTTACATCTGTATTCTCTGAGAGATCAAACTAATACTTGATGTGTGCACACCGCACAAGCTCACTCCCCCCAACATCTATCAACAAAATCTGTATAGTAGGTAACACACAGACTGGGGCCTGGGCACAAGGATCACTTCAATCCCCAGGTCTTCCTCCCTAGAAGCTGGGGGGAGGCACAGAGGGGCTAGTCACCTTTCAGAAGCAGCCCAGGAACCCAGCCCTCAAAACAATCTGCCTTCTCACTCCCCAGATGGAGGGCTTGCTTCCCTAGTTGAGGAGTGACAAGCTTAATCCCGCTTTATGTGGGAAGACTGACAAGATTACCACACAGACAACCAATCAGGAGTAGAAACCAATCAGGAGTAGAAACGGGTTTTTTTTTTTTTTTTCTGAGAAGTCTTATCAAGGAAACCAGTTCTTACACACAAAAGCTTTGCTTCCTAAAAGTCTTCCTCCAGTCATTGTAACAAACTCATCACCTATGACCCAGCCCAAATCCCTCTGACAGAAGCAGTAGGTCAACATGGTCCAGAAAATACAAATTCTGCGGTATCTTAACTGCCTGTAATTCATACAACCTTACCTCCATCCACCTCTACTAACCACGAGGGCTTCCCCCTATTAGGCAACTATACGAGAAGCCAATTGTTTCGCCACCCCCACCCCAAGATGCAATGCTGACAGGATGTGCCTCTCTAGCAGAAAGGGAAGGCACCTCCCAGCACCTCCTGCAGCTCAGCTCCTGATGTGTCTAAAGACACTTCATGTTATAGAATCATGACATTTTATTTTTTTTACTTTGATATAGTTTAAACAAACAAAATTACACAGAATATAACACCTACATGCCCAATGCTCAACTTTAGCAGATCTTAGTACTGTGTCATATTTGCTTCAAAATTTTTTTAATAAACAGAATATTCCAGATAGAGGTAAAATACCCTTTGTATCCCCTCCTCATTCCATCTCTCTTCTACCTTTCTCAGAGGTAACCACTACCACTATCCTAAAGCTAGTAATTATTATTATTATTTTTTTAGATGGAGTCTCACTCTGTCGCCCAGGCCGGAGTGCAGGGTCATGATGTCGGCTCACTGCAACCTTTTGGGTTCAAGCAATTCTTGTGCCTCAGCCTCTCAAGTAACTGGGATTATAGGCGCTCACCATCACATCCGGCTAATTTTTGTATTTTTAGTAGAGACAGAGTTTCGTCATGTTGTTCAGACTGGTCTTGAACTCCTGGCTTCAAGTGATCTGCCCGCCTCCACCTCCCAAGTGCTGGGATTACGGGTGTGAGCCATCATGCCCACCATATTTATTATTTCTATGAAATTTTAAATTATTACATGAATATATATATATACACACACAATGCATCTATCAATATATTATATATAAAGTATATAAACATATATATAAAATACATAATACTGCTTGCATATTTTAAAACTTTATATAAAAGGTATCCTATCTGTATTGTTACATACTTGTTATTTTTTGCTTAAGTTTAAAAAATACATATTCTCACTCTCCTTCATATACTCAATACCTGAACTGCATCTCTTGATAAATTCACACACACGTCAGCAGTTGCTAATGGTTGCCAAGTGCTTTCTTTCTGTCAGGCATTTTTTTGCATGCCTCCTGTTGCAAATTAACTCATTTTACAGATGAGGAAACTGTGGCACAGTGGAGTTAAATAATTCCTCCAAGGTCAATAGCCAATAAATGAAACCACATATTGGGCCCAGATGAACTGGCTCCAAGGCCTAATAATAACTCACAAGGCCTCCTTAATAACAAAAGGACCAGCTCCATGGACTATAAAGAAGCCACACACTCATTTGAAGTTTGGAGGCAATCAAAACTCTGCTAGCAAGTATGTGATAAAAATCTGGGTAACTGAGCCAGACTGAAGGTTGTCTGTGGATTCCTCTGGGCAGCTGGTTCTCAGTTTTTTTTAAACTTTTCTTTTTTCTTTTTTTTTTTTTTTGGCATTCAACTTTTCCTTTTAAGAGGTCACAATCAAATTGACTTCTTTGCAAGAAAAGTAAAAAATAGTACAAAGGTAGACAAAAGCCATTCATTAGTCCAGTTTCTCCCCTCAACTTCACCCTCAACAGCCACTTACAACAGAGAACCGAAAAAGAGTAGATCACGCTCTTGATGCATGAAAACACGTGACCTTCCTTCATCTTGAGAATGTGGTAGCGCCATGTCAAAGAGCTTCATTGTACTGCATGCACAAAAGGGGGCAGAATTATAATGACCTAAGTATTTGACCTTCATGTAGTAAATGCATCAAAGCTCAGCTCCCTAACAATTTTTTTGTCATTTATAATAGAAACTGTTTTTTATGCAGGAAATGCCATTTTTCTTTCAAGGACAAAATCCAGAATTTAACTCGGCAGTTTTTTAGGTTGGATGTATCTTAAGTGCTATGTTCTTGATCATAAACATACAATCTTTTTTTAAAAAAAATCAGCAAATAAGACAAATCCTTCTCTTCTATTTGCCAGTGCCACATACACACACACTCCCACTCATACCCACACTCCCTCTCTCTCTAGTGCACAAGTGAAAGTTCCTTATGCAAAGCAGGTTAAGGATTTTTCACTGTGATCACACTGTTTACTTGTAATTTATAAATGAGAATAAACACTACTGCCTCAACATCTCATTTTATTCATCCAATCAGTATTTATGGAGCACTGAGTACCCAGCACTATGCTAAATGCTAAAATATATCCATCAACAAGATGCTCCTCAGAGTTTTATATTTTGAATATTGAGAAGAATTTCCTCCTTTGCCTAAATTCTTGGCTTATGAACCTTCAATTAAGAAGACACATTCCAGCTGAACTTTTACTTCCTCATGGAAAAAAAAGTTAACAAGTTGTGGCAACTGGGTAGACAAGACACAAGTAAAAACCGTAATATACTAACATACGATTTCATAAGTTTTAAAAAAGTTTTATAAAGCGCACACAAACCATTTAAAGGTCCAGCTTCATTCTTTAGAAAGTGAAAATCTCTCCACATACCCCTCCAAAAAAAGAGAAAAAAACACGTAGGGATCCAGCAGAAAGCTGACGTTTTCTACACTGTACTTGGTCTCTCTATCTACATTTACAAGGATCAGGCAGGATGACCCGAAAAAACACTGCCAACTGACACCAGTGGATCACCGGTTCAAACGTAGTGCCAGCCTTCTCTTTTATCATGAGCTTCACTTGCCTTTGGTTTGTCTCACTGTCTAAATCTGGGAAGGAGGAGGGATTTCCACAGGTTCTATCCTGACCCAGGTACATGAAAAGGCATACGCAACCATATTATGATGCCTCAAATAATGCAATGCGCAGTGGATTAGGGGAGAGACAGATAAATTACTCAAGAATTATATGAGATAAAACTAGTTTTAAAAAGAGCATAGTTGCTATTATTTGGCAAAGTATTACATTTTTGTGTTTTTTTAGACTGCTAAAATGCCCAGGCTTCATGGGCAGTCTCTCAGATATGGAGAGACTGGCTAACTATTGACCTCTCCTATTCCCCAGCTATACCTTACTTATCCTCTGTCATGCTGTTGGTCATGGTCTGCTTCCAAAAACAAATTTAAGGCAGCTGGGACTACACTTTGCTAATCTCTGTAATCCCCACAGTGCCTAGCACCATGTCTAAAAAAAACTCAGTGCTCACTAATATTTTTTACTTTTACTTAGTTAAATTAAGGAGTCTTTCCTTGGTATGATACAATGTGAAGCACACATCACTACCTAACTAAAAAGGCTAACCTGAGTCTAATAAAGCCTTTAGAGTTAATTTCCAGTTTACGGAAATTCAGGCGATAGAGGAACCAGATAATGACACCACAAGAAAACAGATATATCCAGAATGTGGGACATTCTGCAGGGCAACTGACCCAGTTTCTGCAAAAGTCAATGGCATGGAAAAGGTGGGGAGAGGTAGAGCAGGAAACAGCTCTTGATTAAGAGACATAATATCCAAATCCCACATGTGAATCCTGATTCTAATAAAACCACAAAAAACATGTATTTTATACAAGGGAGAAATTTTAAAAATTATACAGTGGCCATTAGGTGAGACAATAAAATATGGTACCTACAGTTAGGTGTGAAAATAACCCTGGTCAATTAAGCATATGCCCATGTTCTTCTGAGGTGCACAATGAACTATACAGAGGTGAAATATCTGAAGCCTGGGATTTGCTTTAAAGTTCTCAAAGGGGCGTGGGGAGAAATGTCAGTGAAAAAAACAATGTGTTTTCAAAGATTATAGGATAATTCAGAAAGTAGAAAAAACCTGGACCAACACTAGCCTGTCTTCACACGAATCCTCATCTCTTTTCCTTCCTCCACCTCCTAGAAAATAAAACCCAGAACTGCATATGGATTGCGGGGTAGGCAATTGTAGGCCAGAGGTAGAAATAACCAAGTGTATATATAAGTCGGGGCCCTAAACAGCAATGGTCCATTTATTTGGAGATGGCTTGGTAACCTAAATCATCCAGAACACAGACCGGCACCTTCTGCACTGTGCTGGTTCAGATCATCACCATTCAGACTTTACAGACTAAACTGCAACATGCAGAGACGGTATCTGTCTTGCTTGCCACTATTTCCCCAGGTACTCATCACATAAAACACACTCAAATGAATGTGAATAAATGTACTCACAATCCCAACTACCTTAGTATTCTAAAAAAACCAGTTGATTTGGAAAATACTGATGGTCCATGATGATTAAGTTCCAAACTAAGTTTAGGAAAGCAGTATAATTTAATACATTTTAGAAAAACTACTATAAAAATGTCTAAAATAAATAGGCTTAGACATTTAGACATGTTAAAACAAATAAAAAGAAAAAACTCTCCATGGAATGAAAAGCAATAAAGGAACCCAAAGCCCAAGATTATTTTTTGCATTCTACTCAATTAATTAATAGCCTTTCAGTAATGTCTGGTTGAGAAGGAGTACAATGACCCTTGGTGGCAAGCAGAGAAAATAGTTAGAAAGGGCAGCACAGTTTGAGAAGGTCTAATACAGTTTTTCCTTCTTCCCTTAAAAAGCTTTTTTAAAAAAAAAATATTTAAAGAAACATGTTACAAAGAGGTAGTTATAGAGAGAAGTGGTCAGACTTATGCATGAGTTGAGACAACTTAGAGAAAGGAGGTAGACTGGTAGAACTAAATGACCCAAGAAGGACAGGCCCTCTCACAAGATAAGAAAATTAACATAAAAGGATAGACAAGGCTTCCTTCTGCTATTTCCTCCCACTCCAAAGCACAAAAGTTCAGGTGATCCCATCACATACAAATGCCCAACAGCTCCCTTGCTCAGTCAGGTCCGCGATGCTACCCTCAACACCTTAAATGTTCAAATTCCCTTGAAAGTCTCACAGCAACAAAGACATACCTCAGGCACTGCCTCCTCACCTATCAGTTGAATGCATTCTCTCTTTACCCACTTATCCCTCTCTACTCCTACCTAGCACCCTCTGTCCTCTCAAGGTTGCTCCTTATTCCCCATTTTCACCATTCTGCCTTCTTCCCTTCTTTCTCTTCCAGCCTGCTCTTCCCTGTTTCTGTCTTCCTTGTACCCTCCTCTTCATACCTTTCTCACTCTGTTCCACAGCTGTCCCCAGTATTACTTGTGTCCTCTGAAACCTTTCTTATCCACCAGACCTTCCCCTTTCCATGCTATACCTAGAAGCCTGTTTCTCTGAAGCCACTTGTAGTCTAGACAAAACTAGAGGAAACTATCTTTTCTCAGGAAGGGGAAACATAGAGTTTAGACCAATATAGTAGAAAAGAATTGGTCATGTTTAAAAACATTTTAAGACCTTCAAGGATAACCTGGAAGTAGTAAGAAGGTCCCCAAAGCTTCAAATGGGCTTGTTCTATCTCAGGGCCAAAAGTACAGAATTTACATAACTAAGCAAATGTAACTGGATCAATTTCAGAGTCAGTATTTCTAATCTTTTGATCACAGGTTCACCATCAAGGCCACAGGAATTTGTGGAGGAAAAAGATCTTTCACTGGCTTATCTAAATTCCTATCAGAGGTACTTAAAAACAAATGCTACTTTATTCATAAAAAGCCAGAGAACACCACATAAAAAGTAGATACCTTTTTTACTTAGTATCCCGTCAGAAAAAAAAAGGTGTTTTTTTAAAAAGAAAAAAGATTATAAAATAATTCTGCTGAAGAAGTTTTACTATAAAGCAAAAATATTAGCTAATAGAGTTTTTACCTGCTAATTCTTTCTGAAAAGAAAATATTTGCTTACGATATTATCATCCTTTGACTTCACAATTTCAACAAAGTTCAACATAGTGTCTAAGACAGAAAAAGAAAAAAAAATAGCAAACAAAAAACCTCCCCCCTAAATTGACACCCCAAACTACCAGACCTCTCCCCACTGGTAGCCTTTCCCTAACCTACTTGAATCCACAGTGGCTCAGATCTTAAGAGCCCCAGAGGAAGAAGGCGCCCAAAAATTACATAATCCTTATTCTCAATCTTACCTGCCTTTCTTACAGAACTGAACTGGGAGATGGTCTCAGATGGGTCCTCTATAATCCAGAGGACAATTTCCATCTCTCTCTTAAGAATGCTGCTTCCTCCTCTGTCCACCACCCTCTGATTGTTGCTGGTGGTCACCACACCATCACCACCATCAATAGTAATAGATCATTTTAAATTTACTTTTTGCTAGGAAATATGGGGGCAGAGAGAGGTTACCGAACTTGCTCGATTTCACCCTTTAGGAGCTTTAGTAAGCTCCTGAAGAGGTTTCAACAGAACCCAGGTTTGCCAGATTCTAAAGCCCAATATCTGCTGCTACATGACTCTATGCTAAAAAAAAAAAAAAAAAACAGACTGTCCATGCCTTCATCTTAACTCCAGAAGTTCAAAGGTCCCTAGAGGTCAGGAGACCACCAAGATCTTATTGTGTTTTCATCTACCCAAGGTTCTTTTCATCTTTTGTCTTTGGCTGTCAGTGTCTAGTGGGAAAGGATGTCCTCTCCACACTATTCCAGGGTAGAGTACTATCTAGCTACAGCGGCTGCAGAGTGGGTTTAAATTCTTTCAACACTGCTGAACTTGCTTAGAACTTTGATGGCACCCCCTACCCACTCCCCATCTCCACCCCATGTCCTAGATTCAGCAAATGGACCTGGAAAAGAGGCACCCACCAAGCAAAAAACTCAATGGTGAGACACGACTCTCGCTCCCCTCAAAACCCGAGTGACACTCCTTTCAAATAACCACCGAAATGACCTCTCCCTACTAATTCTTTTTCTTGTGTGGGAGAAAATGATTTTTTAAATGGGTTACTGTGGATTAGCCATTAGAAAGGCTCTGCTGAGCTCATGTTTTATCTCTGTTAATACTTAAATGTGCGCAGCCAGAGACATGCTCATACAGGGCTTTTGGGGGAGAAGAGTACACAAAGGTAATTTTATCATTTTTCTTGGCAAAGGAGTAGCCTGTTAACAAATGCATATTTTGTTTTGAAAACTGGATTCTGAAACCAAAAGCAAAAATCGATGGGTAAAGTACATTATATCTTCCCCTATCTCTGTGGAGGAAGAACCAAATAAACTCACACCAACGGGCAAATATTGAATAATAAGAATGATAATGACTGCTGGTTATTAAGCACTTGGTCTCCGCCAGGCTTTTTTCCAGACGCTTTCACCGACATTACTTCACTAAACCCGAACAATGCTATGAAGTTCTTATTACAAAGACAAAATAGGCTTAGGGACTCTATCTCCAAAGTAATAATTATATGTAATTATTTGGCACTTACTATGTGCCAAACTCTGTTCCAAGTACCTTAAATATGCATATACTGACTCATTTAATCCTCACAACAGCCTATAAAGTACATGATACTCTAACAGACCAGCAAACCAATGGAAGAAGGCGCTAAGTCACTTGCCCAGGATCAAACAGCTGATAAGCCAGAGGATTTAAACCAAACTTGTCCAACCCGCAGCCCAGGATGGCTTTGAGTGTGGCCCAACACAAATTCGTAAAGTTTCTTAAAGCATTATGAGATTTTTTTTGCAATTTTTTTTTCTTTTTTAGCTATCAGCTATTGTTAATGCTAGTGTATTTTATGTGTGGACCAAGACAATTCTTCCAATGTGGCCCAGGGAAGCCAAAATAATGAACACCCCTGCAAGGTACTCTGCCCTTAGTCACTGAGCTATACTGCAAATTTACTACCTGGGCTTTTGTTTCTTTTATGTTACCCTTATTTTTGCATTATTTCTTCAACAAGACTGGAAAATTTACTATGTGGGCTTTTGTTTATTTTATCCCCCTCCCTTTTTAATTTTTTTGCATTATTTCTCCAATAAGACTGGATGCTCTTGAGAACAGAGACCACTTTTCATACCCCCATTCAGCCATCAGTATTATGAGCCAGCTAGGCAGTCATCAATAAATGATTGAGTATTGCGTGATATGTAAGAGATTCAGGTGCAGGGGGATTCTCACTCCCAGTTCCACTGCCCTGTCCAGGCCCCAAGAGAGCCTGACCAGCCTGTATGTGTCCCTTCCAGGGATATGTGAGGGCAGACTAGGACAGTCTTAAATGGTCTCACCCAAGATCAGATTCCTTTACTTCCCATTTCCAAGCCATTGGAGAGCAAACTCACAGTAGCTGGACTGCCAAATCTTGCTCCATTCCCCTGCCTGGTATCCGTGACAGTTAGGAGCCCCTACTCTTACTGACTCAGAAGAGACCTTAGAAGCCACCATCAATCAGTATGTCAACACGCAAGAGAGCATCTACAACCACCCCTGCCCTACAAGGTCAAAAACAAGCCCTTTAGCTAGCTTATCTATCCATTTCGCCTAAAAAAAACTTGGTGTCACCCTTCAAGGCTCAGCTCACACACCACTTCCAATGTGAAACCTTGGGAGATAACCCTGGTTTTAAGTATCTGGTTAATGGTAAGTTATATCCAAGTTTACAGTGGATATAAAAATCACCTAAAACCCTAACCAAAATACTGGCATGGCCAACTAGGGAACATAAAATTTCAGACTAGTGATTTAATAAGATTGCCCTCACAGGACATTTCACTCTGAAATATGCAGAATGGGTATGGGCTTAAAAAAAATAAGCTATATAATCAACGATTCCTGGAAACGAAATTATCTGAGAAGGCAGAGCACTGTACCACTGTAACTTACAAGCCAATTTCCTCTTTCGCTCACTGGCCATATAGTTGTTCTTCATCTCAAAAATCAACAACCTGCCTGTCTATCTCTGATACATGGCTAGGAATAAGGATTAAAATAATGAGGCTTCCCTTAAGGTAGTGACAGATTCCAGAAAACAGTGGCCACTTGCTAGGACAGGGTGCCATAGGTATCTGGGCTGACAGCACGACCTGCATCTTCTGAGATCAGACTCTCAACTCTGAGTCTGGCAGTCATAGAGGAGCAACGAGTCTGGGCCAACCTATACACCTTACCTGTCTTGTTACCACAGAAAAATAAAAGGATCATTCATAAGTGAGACTTTCAACTAATACATTTCCCAGTGCCAAAACATTAAAATGGTAGCTGTTTAAAAAGTGTGTACTAGACATAATCTAACCTTTTCTAGATGTCCCACGATCACCCTCAAGTGTGCTCCTACACTAAATATCCTCAGACTATTTCTTCTGCATGAAGCTCCCTCCTCTCCCCACCCTCACCTCTACCTAGGAAGAACTGAGAGGACAAGCAGATAACCAAGCTTATGCAACACACTAGCTGAATTCAGACACAATCCTAAGTCAAAGTGCTCTGCCTTTCCTTGCAAGGAGGCAGGAGGCAAGGAAAGAAACCTCAATGTACTGAGCACCTGTGGGGGGGAATCCTACTAACACTACATAATCTCACTTAAACAAGCCAGGGCATACCAGTGCTCTTTCGTTTTAAAGATAAGACCAATGACTCCTGGTAAAGTTGTTGGCCCACTCAAGGCCACACAGCTGGCAGGTGATAGGGAGGGTTGGGGTGGGTCCTGGCCTCCTGACTCCACATCACAGCATCCTTCCAAGACAGCAAAGTTGACTCATAAGAGGTCTTTCCAGAGAACACTGACACAGGCAGCAGAGCTTAGAACTCTTCTCACCACAGCTTCCCAGAGCAAGAATTTCTTTAGTTTTAGAGAAATAATTCCTTCCATCATCATTTTTTAACCATCAAATCTTTTAAAAGTTAAAATTTATTGATAAATGCAAATAATTAATACAGTGAAGATAGGTATCTTATACGAGATATGTGAAGGCACCTTTAACTGTGGTCCTGTGATCAACCTAGAATTTCCAATATTTTTCAGTCTTAAAGAGTGAAATTAAATTTGACTATACAAAAGGGGAGATCACCAATCTAATGACTTAACATAATTATTACCTCAATCACTTTTTTAAGATTAAATAGAGCAAACACAAAAAAGCATGAAAATGTTAAGTAACTGAACTATGTAATGATTATTAAGATAAAAACATAATGGCAAGTATACGGTAATTCATTTTACATAGTTTTACCAACAATTGTTTAAATTGTTTAAATCCCCAACAGATTCATGAGAAGAATGAAATTTCCTTGTCCCTGCAGCCTCAACATGATTTTATGATATTCCTGACACAGTTTATATATACAATTCAGATGCCAAAATCTTGGTGGCAACAAGGACTGCTACCTATCCATTAACTTAATACCCATTTTCACTGAGGAATATGAATTTCTTGATCATTTCTAAGTTCATTTAACAAACCACCAAGAAAACTTGCAGATTGTTCCGTATTTCTTAGATGAAAGGAGAGAACTCTTATATCAACTGTTCATAAAGAAGGAAATATTAAGAGCAGTTAGCATCATAAGAGGAAGAAGGCTCTTATTGTTAAGTCCAGTTTATGAACCCACAGCTAAAGACTTGAATTTTCTTCTCCTCCTCTATTTCAGTAGCTGAGATGAATTACTCCTTGACACACAGCACAAACTGGTATATACTTGGTTTGTTACAACTGTCATTTCTACAAAAGGGTGTATTCTTTTGCCTGCCCATGTGGCTTTGTATAGTATGTCAAACACCCAGAAGCGAAACGTCTGACACGGCCTGCCCAAGGAGAAAACAAGCTTTCCCAAAGCTGAAGCCAGGCCTGGGGGCCCTCAATGGGGCTGAGCTAGTAGTGTCTGTTAGTCCTGAGCCTACCACAATGCTTAGGGATAAACCTGGGGATGGCAAGCTTCTCCACCCAAACTGAGGAGGTGACACATTAAAAAGGAAAGATTTACATGCGCTGTATGTAAATCAGTTAGGTTCACTAAAACCTAACTGCCACAGTATCTTCTACTCACCAACAGAGGATCCTATAACTCCTATCCACTCACCAATGACCCAGAAATCATGAAAGGAAGCCAACTTACAAACTAATCAGAGTAGGCTCCTGAGAAGACTATGGCTCCTGCTGTCTCTGTCCCAACCCTTCCTGATGGCTAACCCTAGCGCATCACCACAGTCCTCCCCAAACCTAGATGTTGGAAATCATCACAAGGTTCTGAGGCATGCTGTAGTCCCACAATATGTCCAAGATGAGAAGGAGAACAATGCCACAAGAGGGTCCATCCTGGCTCTCCCACTGTCCTGGAGGAGGCCCACCCTCCTGCTGCTTCCACTGAAGCTCAGGAATGGAAACTCTTCCAATTTTTTTTTTCTAAAAGGCCCTCTTATGTACAATTCCAAAAGAATCAAGTTTCTGAAGTAATGCCTGAATGAGAGTGACAGCACATGGGAGGCCCAGCTCTCCCGTAGACATTATGCAAAATGAGTCACTGCATCTACGTCTTCTGCTATTGCTGCTGCCACCCTTGCTCAGAGTAAATGAGGAAGACAACTGATTCACATGGGATCCGTAGAAAGTGATGTGAAAGATCAGCACAGCAAAAGGGAAGGGGGTATCCAGTCAGAGTTCCTCACATTGGCCCCTTCCCTAGAGGGGCAGAAAGGCTCTGGTGAGGGTCTGTGTGGTAGTTGGGGTGGGAACAGGACAGGAGCAACAACAAAAAGGGGAGGGAAACAGAGATGTTAAAAAAAGAAAAAAACACCAAAAAAAATATATTGGTGGGGGAAAATAAATTCTCAACTCAACCAGATGCTCGTAATAATTCTCCAAAGGGCAAGGACTCCTTCCTCTCATTTGACCCCAAAGGGAAATGTCTAGATAGATCCCTTCTCCCTCCCTGCTCATTCTGATTTGAGTAGACTCTCAGGTACAAAGCAAGATAGAAAGCTTTGCTCTCCTCACCCTCCAGCTCTCCAAGAGGAAATTATGGCTCAGATACCCCTGCTTTTTTTTTTTTTTGAGACAGAGTCTTGCTCTGTTACCAGGCTGGTCCGCAGTTGCATGATCTGTGTTCACTGTAACTTCCACTTCCTGGGTTCAAGTGACTCTCCTGCCTCAGCTACCAAGAACCTGGGATTACAGGTGTGTGCTGCCACACCCGGCTAATTTTTTTGTATTTTTAGTTGGGTTTCATCATGTTGGCCAGGCTAAGCTGGTCTCGAATGCCTGATCTCAAGTGATCCACCCACCTTAGCCTCCCAAAGTACCGGAATTACAGGTGTGAGCCACTGCGCCTGGCTGCCCTTGCTTCTGTCTTCCCAACTCTCCATACAAAACTTGCCAGTTACTCTTTAGCTGCCTCTGGTCCATAGCCTCCCCTAATCTCACATGAACGTGACGGCACAAGACCTGAGGCCAAACTCAAGAGGAATTCTTTCTAGTACATCCCTGTCACTAGTCACTACCTACCTGACAAGCATTCATGTGGCCTGACTTCAGGAGAGCTATAGACAGCTCGCCTTCAATTTTCTCCCCACCATACTTCAGAAATGAACCATACCGCCTGTGAGGCTTCAGTTCGGTTTCTCAGCCTTGGCACTACTGGCATTTTGAGCTGGACACATCTGTTGTGGGCCTCTCCTGTGCACTGCAGGACATTTAGCAGCATGCCTGGCCTCTACCCACTAGACTTGAGCAGTATCACCCTTCCTCCACCACAGCTGTGACAATCCAAGTGCGTAAATATTTCCTAGGGGAAAAACTACATGCTTTCCTCTTCCCCAACCCCCTTGAGAATCATCGGGTTAAGATACCATCTTTGCATATTCTCTTTGTAAATTCCCACATTCCTGGAAGGAGAAGTAAGACCTGGAGCACTCTGGGGCAAGGCTGAGGTGTAAGATGAGAATGGAGAATGCTGCAATAGGAAACAGAATACATACAAGACAGCAGACTCATTATTCACAGCACATGACCTGAAGCTGCTTCTCCCCTATTTACAAACCAACAGAAGCAAATTCAAATCTGTTTTATCCATGGGATACTGACTTGACATTGTAGGAAGCTAACAGAACTTTAGAGAGGCTAAACCACACCAAACATTCATAATCAAAGGGTCAAACTGGACCTGCTCAATGAAATGAAACCAAAAATTCCAGCAATTCGATTGAGGAAGGTCTCTAGGAGAATGTGGCCAAGTGCCCTGGTGTCCCATGTAGAAAAACTGAAATAGGTGAGACACAAACCTATGATGTCTCTGAGAGGGTTAATGCAAGTGGAGGGACATTGTTGGTGGCCTCAAAGGGACTTGAAACCATGTTTAAAGAGAAAACAACAATTATTATTCTAGGAGATTTGGATATTACACACAAAAAGGTAAAACATTCTTGCCTTCAAGTTGCTGACAATCAAGTTGAGAAAAGATTAAGTACATATCGATTAACATCTTCATCACCACCTAACAGCAACGGCTAAGGTTTATTGGAAACTTATAATTTGCCAAGCTCTATGCTGTGCACTTTATATCCATTATCTATTTTAATCTGTATAACAACTCTACAATATAGGGAAAATTAATATCCCCATTATATAACTGAAAAAAAATTGAGGTTCAAAGAGACTAAGTGATCTAAGGTCATATAGCTGGTAAATGGGGGAGCTGGGATTCAAATACAGATTTCTTTAATTCCAAATGTATGTTCCTAACCCCCGTGCAATACTGCACTGAAGACCACAACACTGTAAGACTGCAGAAGGGCAGGGTGCTGAGGCTGGTCACCACTGGGATCTCAAAGGAAAGCCAAAGACCAGGCATGGCAAAGGAGGGAAGAAAGTGCTTCCAGGGCAAAAAGTTCTTTAAAAACTAATTCCATGTCTCACAGCAACTTAACCAGATATTGGAAATGCTATTGCCCACAAAAGAAACCAAAGACTTTCTTTAAAAAGATTGTGGGGTTGGAGTGAATGGGGTGCTGCAGGCACAGATAAAGGCTAATAAATGCTCTTTCTTCTTCCAGAGGTAAGTGTCTTCCTTTTTAGTGGGCTTAAAAATTCATTTTCACAATCATACCCCCCCTTTTTTTTTTTTGAGACAGAGTCTCACTCTGTTGCCAGGCTGGAGTGCAGTGACATAATCTCGGCTCACTGCAACCTCCATCTCCCAGGTTCAAGCAATTCTCCTGCCTCAGCCTCCTGAGTAGCTGGGACTTCAGGTGCCCACCATCACACTCAGCTAATTTTTGTATTTTTTAGTAGAGACGACGTTTCACCATGTTGGCCAGCATGGTCTTGATCTCTTGACCTCGTGATCTGCCCGCCTTGGCCTCCCAAAGTGCTTGGATTACAGGCGTGAGCCACCACGCCCAGCCCCATCTTCTTAGGTCAGTGGATCATCGTTCTTTTGGAGTCATGGACCCCTCTGAGGGTCTAGTGAATGCTACATACCCAAATCCCAGAAAAACATTCATACACACAATCTCCTGCATTCCATCATCAGAACACTGAAATGGCTTTTACACTTTACAAGGTTAGAAGAACGCAGAACCCTTAATTTTACCCTAGGTTTGAATTTCACTTTTTCAGGCATTTTCATTTTAATGATCCATCCACTCCTTCCAAACTCTTGTATTCGGCTGAAGAAAAACATGGTGAAAGATTCATTCCAATAATTTTTCACTGCAGTAGTTGAGGTATATCATGCACTATACACATACTTGATTCTTTCTTCTGGACGTTGCCTTGTGAATTGGATTTTAAACTGTGCCTCCTGCCATGGCCTTAAGAATGACCAAGAAGTCTCTGTAGCTTGATGACATCTGATGCCTTTAAGACTCACACAGCAGGCAGTGGGCAAGGCAGCGAGCTCACTCACACAGACTGGGGTTCCATGAGTCACCCCAATGACTACAGCGTGAATGAACTGCTGCTCCTTGTGGGCACTCCTAGCTCTGCAGGCAGAGCAACAACATACAAGCATGGCTTTTAAAGTGCTTAATGGTGATTACACTGGTTTGGTGATTCACTAAGCAGTACAGAATGTGCCCAATTATATACTCTTATTTTTTTCCAATCTTATTTCATAAACCCCAATTTCACAGGAACATAGATTTTTCCATCCAAACAAAATTATCTAACTTTAACAATTAAAACACTAACTATTCTCAAAATCCTCCTTTGAAATGGGGCTTCAAATAAGACTTAAATAGGCATTTTAATATTTTTGGTTGTATCATTCATTGAAACATGTAAGAAATGCCTTCATTTTGAATACCGTGGGAGGCTACAGGCGAAGAGTATTGAATGTCAGTAATAAAAAACTATGCAATAAAAACACCAGTATATGCTCTGTATCAAATAAAACTTTTATCAAGTAAAAACATTTACAATATTAATTTTGTTCTCCCTACTCCCACCCCAGGTTAAAAACTACAATTTGAAATCTTTTCATAATAAGCTGCCAACAGCAGCTGCTATTGACTAAGATAAAGAAAAATAAAAGAAAATTGTTATTACTATAAACAAATTATTCTCTCTTTCCAAGATAAATAATGACTTGATGTTCTCATTCTCACAATCAGAAGCATGGCTTCATAATACTAATTAGCTCCACCAGAAAACCATCACACATCCAACCCCATTTTTTTGTGTACAGCCCTATACCATCTATAAAGTACTATGGGAGAAATACAAGGGTTCTATCTGCAAAAAGCAGGTAACTTTAGCTTTTAGGGGAAACTTCTGCATCCTACATGGAATAAAAAGATGCCACTTACCACCAGATATTTTCCTACTAAAAATTTTTTCTCCCTCCTATTTAAGGAAAAGGATAGACAAAAATTATATAATATTAAAGTATTAAGGAAAAATGTTCCACATGTAAAAACAAATCAAAAGGCATATGAAACCATGTTAAGACCTCGAAGACAGGAATCAGTCAATGATACTGTTTATTTCTGGGCTCCTGAGTACAAGCATGGTCTGTTTTTCTGACCCAAAAATCTAATAAAAGAATTTATTAACTTAAAGATCTAACAGAGGACACTGTTAGAATTGGTTTGGGGAAGGCACCATGGTCTTGGACAAGGAGTTATTTAATGCTTCTCCACTAAAAATGGATTTGTGACCATTCACTATAACTACAGCAAATCAAGCTTGGCCCTATCCTGTGAATTTAACCTGTAAGGAACCCAGACAGGTTTAGGATATGAAACCTCAAGAAGGTGGTGCCATGTCTTAGCTTGCCATGTACAGAAGACTCATTTGCCAGGCTTTGCAACCACGCTTAAGTGAGATTTAGGAGTAAGACACGCCAAATTAAAACTCTTAAGGACCATTAATCACATCCTCATGACTTCAGATACACCAATACAACATATGCTTATGTAGGTCTGGCCTTTATTCTTAATCAGGGGTATTAACTTCCTACTGCAACAAGTCTACAGAAGGAATTGTTTCAAAAGTGGGGCAAGCATGGTTCGGCCCATTCATTATTTTTAGTAATTAAAAAATACAGGTAAGAGTATGAAAGTTTTGTTATTCTTAGATGCAAATAAACAGATGGCCAGTGAGGAAATGAGATCAACTTTACATCTGAGAATACATTATATTCCACTTTCAGTTTCTGAATGTCAAAGCTTAGGAGATAAATCCAAGAATCCAACCTATAACAAGAATAGGAAAACTATTTTTATTTCATTTGTTTGGCATATTCCAACTGTTAAGAAGTAGGAATAAAGAGAAGTAATGCCTAATAGCGTACCAGGCACTCAGTGGGTATTTAATAAATATTATTTGGATGACTAAAGAATGAGAAGAGGTAATTATTCCAACAAAGACTAGCATATTCAAAATTCAGGTATCTCTTCCTCAAATCACAGACGTCCTAAGTTTGAAAGTAAACATGAAGATACCATGTCTGTGTTATATAGGCAGAATACTTCCTGCCTGGGCCCCCCCCAGTTACACTGACTTCTTTTTTGCTCTTCCTATATAGGCTCTGCTTTAAAGAGTTAATACAGTAGCAGATTTTGGCATTGGCATCATATTTATTATGGATTCCATCTATGATGGAGGAACAACTAGAAAACCAGACAAAACACATGAGACAACTGTTTTCTGACATTGGACAACAGGCAGTATAGCACTTAATTTCTGAGAACAGAGAAACAAATGAGGCAAGCCTTGAACTTACTTGCCTGAACTTATTGCCAGGAAGTAAGTGTCCAAGCCACAGCAAAGAGAAAGGGGAACACAGAGCATGTCAATCTCACTGAGTAGAGGTAACACAGATTAGTCATCAGGGAAGCCACATACAAAATGGCTAGAATTGAAAGGGCAGAACACCCAGGAGGAGAGAGAAGTACAGAGGGTCAGTTCCTAGAGTCTTAGACTGATTTGCACGTGTGTGAAAGGAAACTACTTAAAGTTGGGGATAGGAGCACCAGAAAGCAGTTGGCCTAAGAAGTTCTAGAGTTCAGACTAGGACTTCTTTGTAAGAAGTTCTAACAAAGCTAACAATAGTTCATGTTTCCATCAGCAAGACCAAAAATAATTCACCAGACACACGACGTTGGGTAAAGTCCTCGGAAGAATATCGCCTTATGGCGGATAAGTACTTGGGCTATATCATCCCTCATGACTGCTCTGGAGTCACCCTAACAAAGTTTACATGCTAGCTTCAAGCCGGTACAACTGATTCCAAGTAACTTAACTGCATGCCAGAACAAAGCCTAGTGCTTTTGAAAAGAATACAACAAAATCTAGCACTCAATGAAGTAAAATTCACTCTCCCTGGTCTGTTGCTGCTGCCTCCTTTTTCTGTGGCTCCTGATGCTGCTCAGGTGCTCTTTCAGTGTGAACCTGGTAGCTCTTTTGTGAAACAGCAGCTGAGGAGACTCCAGCACTGGTCATGGCTGACAAAAAGCTCCAGGAAGGAGTCAAGACTGAGAACAGCGGTCATATTAATCTGAAGGAGGCGGAGCAGGATGGTTCTGTGGTGCAGTTTAAGATTAAGAGGCATATACCACTTAGCAAACTAATAAAAGCCTATTATGAATGACAGGGATTGTCAATGAGGCAGATCAGACTCTGATTTGACCGGCAATCAATCAATGAAACAGACACACCTGCACAGTTGGAAATGGAGGATGAAGATAAAGCTGATGTGTAGATGGGAGGTGTCTACTGAGAAGGGAACCTGCTTCTTTATTCCAGAACTCTCTTCTTGCAGACCAAGATTACATTCTCAATTAGAAAATTGCATTTGGTTTCACCACATTCCTGACTACTACAGTATAGTTTTCTCTGTTCATTCATTTCCCCCTTCCCCATTCCTTTGTTGTACACAAAAGTAACTGATAGATGTGCACAAGCATACTGTATTTTTTTTTTAACTGAACAGCCAATGGTATGTTTTGATTGACATCAAGTGGAGACGGGATGGGGAAAAATACTGATTCTGTAAAAATACTCCCATTCTCCATTAGTGGCATGTTCATTCTGCTCTTCATATTCCAATAAGTTATTTTGCTCTCACTGTTTTAACAACAAAAATAAAATAAAAATCCTTGCATACCTTGTTCAACTGGAGAATTTTAATGTTTTTCATTTATCACTGTAATATCAAGGACAATTTTATAACTTTTTGTATGTAGTGTTACAGGTAGGGCAGTCTGTTTTTAACTAGGGATAAATTAAAGAAAAAAAAAGAATCCTATATAGTTTTCTCTTTAAGTCAAGCTTCTTACTGTTTAAATAAAATTCTTATTTAATATGAAAAAAAGAAATACTATGTAAAATTCATACTGCCTGGTATCCAAGGAAAAATTACCCAGGCATAGCAAAGGAACAGGAAAATTATGACCCATAAAAATGAAAATTATCAATAAACAGACCTAGAAATGAGAAGAGATGATGGGACTAGCAGACAAGGGCACTGAACAAGCTATTATAACAGTGCAGCTTCTTTAAAAAACAGTTTGACAGTTCCTCAAAAGGTTAAAGAAAGTTACCACATGACCCAGCAATTCCCTCCAAGGCATATACCCAAAGACATGAAAATAATATGTCCACATAAAAACTGGTAACAAATGTTCACAGCAGCATGATTCATAACTAAAAACCGAAAACAATTCCAATGCCCAGTAACTGATGAATAAAATATATCTGTATCTATCTATATCTATATAATGGATTATTTAGCAATAAAAAGAAATTAAGTACTGATAAATACTACCAACATGGATGAACCTGGAAAACATCATAGTAAGCAAAAGAAGGCACTCACATAATACTACATATTATATGATTCCATTGATATGAAATGTCCAGAATAGTCCCTATACACTATATATTTCATATCAATATAAGCTGAAAAGGAGTGGGGTACATGGGAAGTGACCGCTAATGGATATGAGGTTTCTTTGTGGGTGATGAAAGTATTCTAAGATTAGACTGTGATTGCACACAGATAGCTGCACAACTTTCTGAATATACTAAAAACCATTAATTCACATACTTTAAATTGGTAAATTATATGGCAATGTGAATTATGTCTCAACAAAGCTGTTAAAAAGTTATAAATATGGCCGGGTGCAGTTGCTCAGATCTGTAATCCCAGCACTTTGGGAAGACGAAGCGGGCAGATTGCTTGAGACCAGGAGTTAAGACTAGCCTGGCCAACATGGTGAAACACCATCTCCACCAAAAAATACAAACATTAGCTGGGCATGGTAGCACACGCCTGTCATCCCAGCTACTCAAGAGGCTGAGGTAGGTGAATTGCTTGAACCCAGGAGGCAGAGATTATAGTAAGCCGAGATCGCACCACTGCACTCTAGCCTGGGTGACAGAGTAAGACTCTTTCTCAAAGAAAAAAAAAGTTATAAATATACCATATGTAGTAAGAAGGTAGAGGGGAAAAAAAAGAGGCAGGAAAATGGAAGACACAAAAGAAATAAATCCAGTGGTACTTCTAGTAAAGAAAAATAAAATATCTGAATTTAAAAATACACTGGATGGGATTAACAGCAAATTAAACACTGCAGAAAGATCAGTAAACTTTAAGACACAACAATAGCAACTAACCCAAGTGAAGCACAGGAAAAGACTGAAAAAGAAACTAAGAGCGTCCAGTGACCTGTGGGGACAATATTAAATTATCTAACACATGTGTAACTGACATCATAAAAGAAGAGGACAGAGGGAGAGGACAGAAAAAAAATATCTGAAGAAATAATGGTTGGATTTTAAATTTTTTTTTATAAAAAACTATAAACACTCAGTTCCAAGAAAAACTCAACAAACTCCAAAAACAACAAATGTAATTAAATAAGGGTACATCTTAATAATCAAAACCAGTGATACAAAGAAAAATACTTAAAAGTGTCAGAAGAAAAAAGACATTAAGAGAAATAAAGATAGAATGAGCAAATCACTTTTCAGAGACTATGTAAGACAATGGAGGAACATCTTTACTAAGAGAGGGAAATAAAGCTACCAATCTAGAAATCTATACCTAATAGAAATGACTTTCAAAAATGAAGATAAAATAAAGACTTTTTCAGATAAACAAAAATGATAATCAATGCCAGCACCGGTACACTGAAAGAGACATTTTAAAAAGCAGTTTCATCAAGCAGAGAGAAAATGATACCAGATGGACATTTGAACTTAAACAAAGGAATGAAGAGCAGGAAACTATCAACATATGAGTAAAAATAAATAATGTTTTCTTATCTTCAATAGTTTTAAAAGATAATGACTATCTAAAGCAAAAATAACCATATATTCTGGGGCTTACAACATATGTAGAAGTAAAACAGCACTAAGAATAGTAAGAGGAAAATGGCTGTGTATTGTTTCAAAGATTTTATACTCCATGTAAAGTGGCAGAAGACTGACTATGATCCGTTAAAAATGTGTAAATCCTAGAGCAACCATTAAAAAATAACAAAGAGATGTACATAATAAGCCAACAGTGGAGATAGCATGGATTCGTCAAACCCAAACAAAACCACCTAAATCAAGAGAAGGCAAGAATAGGGGTACAGGACACAAAGAACAAATGGGACAAAGAGAAAACTCATAGCAAGGTAACAGATTTAAACCCAAATATAATTACATTATATAAAGTGGTCTTTGAAGAAAAGCAAAAAAACCCAAAACAACAAAAAACCCTCCAAACAAAAGGCAGAGATTGTCAGTTGGATAAAAAATAACAAAAACAGAAACACCCAACAATTTGCTATCTGCACAGAATCCACTTTAAATATAAAGGCACGGATAGATTAAAAGTACAAAGATAAAAGATCTGTCATACAAATAGTAATCAAAAGAAAGCTGGAATAACTATATTATTAACGGTTATTAATTACCAGATTTCAACAACAAATATGGCCAAAGATGAAGAGAGACAATTCATAATAGAAGAGTCAATGTATCAAGAGGATATAACAACCTGAAATGTTTAACTGCCTAACAGATTTTCAAAATACATAAAGCAGTATACAATTATTATTTTTCAATTAAAGTTTGTTAAAAATTTGAAGCAAAAACTAATACTATTGAAGTAGACAAATCCACAATTACAGCTGGACATTTTGACATTCCTTTCACAGTAACTGATACAACACGTAGTGAGAAAATTAACTTGACTAACTTGACCTAATTGACATTTATAGAACAAATCACCCCCAAACAGCAGTAAACACATTCTTTTTAAGTACACGGAAAACATTCAATAAGACAGACCATATTCTTGGCTATAAAACAAATCTCAATAAGTTTAAAAGAACACAACATAGATTCTCCAACCACAAAAGAATTTAGTTAGAAAACAATAATAGAAAAATATCCAGAAAATCCTCCCAATACTTGGAAATTTAAAAATTCACTTCTAAACAAACCACAGACCAAAGAGGTAATTACAGGTAAAATGGAAACCATTTTGAACAGAATGCAAAAACAAACAAACTTCACTGGATGCAGCTAAAGCAGCTGTAGCAAAGAATGTATAGCTTTTAATATTTATATTAGGAAGCAAGGTCTCAAGTAAATGATCTAAGGTTTCACCTTAAGATGCCAGAAAAAGAGCAAATTAAACCCATAACATGCAGAAGGAAAGAAATAAAAAGAGTAAGTGAGAGCCGGGTGCAGTGGTTCACACCCGTAATCCCAGCACTTTGGGAGGCTGAGGGGGCGGGGATCACACAGTCAAGAGTTGAAGACCAGCTTGGCCCAAGATGGTGAAACCACGTCTCTACTAAAAACACACACAAAACATGAGCAGGGTACGGTGGCAGGTGCCTGTAATCCCAGCTACCAGGGAAGCTGAAGCAGGAGAATCGCTTAAACCCAGGGAGCAGAGGTTGCAGTGAGCCGAGATTGCACCACTGCACTCCAGCCTGGGCAATATGAGAGTCCATCTCAAAAAAAAAAAAAGAAAGAAAAGGAAAAAAAAATCAATAGAACTAAAAACATAAAAGTAATAGAGGGAGGAAAAAAAATCAGTGGAATCAAATGTTAATTCTTTTAAAAGATCAATAAAATTGTAAGGCACTAAACAGACAAGGAATGAGGGGGAAAGGGAGTTAAGACAAATTATCAACATCAGGAATGAAAATAAAATCACTACAGATGATATATCTATTGAAAGGATAATAAGAGAACATTATAAATGACTTTATGCTCATAAATTAGATAACTTAAATAAAATGGGCAAATTCCTTAAAAGACACAATGTACCAAAACTCACTCAAGAAGAAACAGACAAGCCAACAGCACAGTATCTATGAAATGAATTAGACATTTTTTCACACACAAAAAAACTCTAGGCTCTGATGGCTTCACTGCTGTTGAATTCTACCAAACGTTTAAAGAAGAGATAGTACAGTGCTACCAAAAAGCAGAACAGAAAACACTTTCCAACTCATGTTATGAGACCACCATCACCCTGGTACCATGAATCAGGCAAAGATATAAGAAATTTATAGATCAATATTCCTCATGAAGACAGACAGAAGAATCCTTAACAAAATTTTAGCTACTTGAATCTCACGACAACATATCATGACCAAGTGGGATTTATCCCAGGAATGTAAGGTTGGTTTAACATTGCAAATCAGTCAATATATTTCATCGTATTAAAAGACTAAAAAATAAAAACCATCTGATCATCTCAACAGGTGAGGAAAACGCATCTGACAAAATTCAATACCCACTCATAATTTAAAAAACAAAAACTACTCAACATATAGGAATAGAGAAAACCACCTCAGCCTGATAAAGGAAATATGTGACAAACTTACACCTAATATCACACTTAACAGTGAAAGACTGAATGCTTTCCCCTTAAGATGGGAAAAATGGCAAGGATCTTTGCTTTCACCACTGCCATTCAACAATGTACTGGAGGTCCTGGCTAGTGAAATAAAGCAAGAAAAAGAAATAAAGGGTATACAGTATATATTAGAAAGGAAGAAAACTTTATTTATAGACATGATCATCAATGTAAAAAAATCCTAAGGAATCTACAAAAAGGGTATTACAACTAATACATGAGTTTAGCAAAGTTACAAGAGTAACTGTCAATACACAAAATCCAATTAATTATATTCCTACATACTAAACAATTGGAAATTACTTTTTAAAATACCATTTACAATAGCATCAAAATATAAAGTTTTTGGAATAAATTTCACAAAAGATATGTAAGAATTGTGTTTTTAAAACATATAAAACACTGCTGAGAGAAATCCAATTTAATTATATCTAGAACAGTCCAAATGATTTTGAAAAAGAACTGAATTGGAAAAGTTACACTACCTGATGAAATAAAGCTACAGTAATAAAGACCAATGTGGTATCAGTATAAGAAAAAAAAACATGTAATCAATAGAACAGAGGGTCTAGAAATATACAAAGGTGTCAAGGAAGTTCAATGGATAAATGAATCTAGACTCTTACACAAAATATTAAAATTATCTCCAAATGGATCAAAGACTTAAATTTAAGAGCTAAAACTTAACTCTTCAGTTGTTAGGATGGTGTTAACAAAATGAATAAGCAATCCACAAACAGGAAAAAATACCTGCAAAATACTTATTTCTGATAAAAGATGTATATTCAGAATACATAAGTAATTCCTAACTGAATAGTGCATATACAGTAATCTTATATATTTTTTAAAAAGGCAAAAGATTTCAATAGACACTTCACCAAAGATACACAATTTACAAATTAGCACATGAAAAGATGTATAACATTATTAATCATTAAGTAAATACAACTTAAAATTACAATGGGATATCTACCACTACATACTCACGACATTCCACAATGGATAAAAGCAAAAATACTGGCAATTACATGTGCTGGAGGGGATGTGAAACAAGTAGAACTCTCATACATTGCTGACAAAAATGCAAAATAGTACATCTACTCTGGAAAACAGTTTGGCGGTTTCTTATAAAGTTACATATACACTGTACTTATCACCCAGCAGTCCTACTCCTAGGTATTTATCACAAATAAATGAATAAATATATCCCCAAAAGTCTTGAACATAGATATTAATAGCAGTTTTATTCATAACTGTCAAAAACTGGAAACAACCCAAACGTCTATCCCCTGGTGAATGGATAAAATATTGTGGTACATTTCTATAACAGAATATCCATACTACAGTGGCATACTTCTCAGCAATTAAAAGAATGAGCCACTGATAAAAGGCATGGATGAATCTCAAATGCACTCTACTAAGTAAAAGATGCTAACACAAAGGGCTACATATAGTATGACTCTCCATTTATACGAAATTCTAGAAAAGGCAAAAAGCAGCTCAGCAGCTGTGGGTGAGTGAGGGGAGGAAGAGGAACTCATGAAAATAAGCCACGAGGGAATTTTTGTGATAAAATGTTTGAAATGTTTAATCATGATGGCGGTGTTAGTGAATGCGTATACATTCACTAAAACTCAAATTATATACTTAAATTGATAAATTTTAGTGTTTTCAAATTACTACTCAATAACTACGATTGTTTTCCACAGGTAAATTTCAAAATAAATCACCAGAGTTTAAAAATAGGAAGGCAATTTTGTGTCACTGTAAAATTATCCAAATGCCACAAAAATAGCAGGATTATAGGAAAAGAGTTTTTATCTTTTCCGGATTATAAGATGTGGAGGGAGGAACAGGAACAAAAGGTATGAACAATAAGAAATGGGGAGGGCTACTCACTGTATTATTTTAAACTGTATTTACATGCCTCAAACTTCACCCAGTCCCTGTCCTATCATTTCTATCTACTTGCAAAGACAACAGAGTGTGAATGCGTTCTCTCTTAAAAACCAAAACACAGAGGCACACAAAACCCAGAAAGCTCCATTCGTTTTTCCTCTCAGGGCACAAAGGTGAAGAGGCTCAGCCTATGAAGCTGAGAGGCCCAGTCCCATGACTTTCATTTGTAGGTAACAACACTGAATCCTCTCCTTTTAATTCTACTGAGTTTCCTGTGAGGCAAATTTCCCCGTGGCCAGTTTACTCTGAGTTCCTGATCAGGAGTCCACAATTATTAACAGAAATCTAAGCAACTTGTAGGACTCTTGATTGTCTTTTTATTTTTGAATTGCAAAAACAATAACTATAATATTAAAGAATATTAAAATAAAGAAGAAAAAAACCAAGGGCTCTCCAATGGGGAAATAAATAAATTATAAACCCATTCAACCCTTGTCCTATTCAAGCAATTATTTTAAATACCCACTGTAAAGCCTGTATATGGGTAGTGGAAGGGGATACAAAGCAAAGTGCCAAAAATCTCTTACTGTAGCTAAGCAAACAATACATGCATATATGACCAAATCTGAAATAACTCACGTAAGTTAAGAGGAGTGGTGACAGGTTTCCCCCAACTGTTTTCTTTTCCAAAATGTACGTATGTGTGCATGTATGTGTACATTTTTTCAAAAATTCAACAAGCATATCTCCTGAGTTTAATGAAAGAACTCTAGCCTAGGCAAGAAGGAGCACTGCTGTTAACAGTTAAGTCTTCCAGCGTGTTAGCAGCATATTCATATGTGTGATATAAAGCCCTAACTACAACTCCAAGATCTGTAATTATATGTCCTGAAGAAACAAGTGAGAACTCCAAACTGCTTTCCAGTTTAAGAGAGATCACTTTATTGGCACAAGTGGCTAACCCAGAAACACAAATACCTTAGGCTTACAGGCGATCCATAGGGTTACATAAAGAGAGACGCAGTGAGAAACAAATTCACAGGCCTATCTGCTGCTCAGTCTTCCTGCTTCCCTTCTTAACAATACCACCTGCAACCTCACTAGTGTCTTTTCATCACCACTTTGAAAAGTAATAGGGCAAATCGCATTTTGGCTAATTTTAAAGCTGAGAGATCAAGAGCAGGGCTTTACAACTTTGCCCTAGGTGACTCAGATACTAAGCATCTAAACCTGGCCTAGAACCCAGGCCCATCAGCAACCAGGTGTGAAACATCCTCGTGCCTCTCCCACAACAGTAGACAGTGCCCTCAGTCACCACAACCATTCCCGCTCACTTACTTCTCCAGGAACAAAGTGACATCTGTCTAGTCTCTAAACACTCATTAAAATAAAACCTTTTGGAAGTGACGTGACAATTCACCATTTATTTGGGGGGTAAGGTTAAAAATAGTAAGGCTTAGAGATAATCCATTTACTGAGCTTACCAGTTATAAACCATAGCTGTACTGAATGTGAATTACCGTAGGCTGATCTTAAAGACCTTTAAGAACTAACCTCCAATAACCTCTTCTACATCATGTCCTCTGATAACTGTCCATTTGGATTAAGGCAAAAGCAACCAAAGGCATTCTTAATAGCTTGAGGTTCAGCTCACAAACCTCCACAGCTGGCCAAGTACTGTGGCAACCTCAGTGTTAACAAAAGGAAACATGTTCTATACTTACCTGCTTAAGCAACTGTCCTGAGGTTGAAACAAATCTGTCCCAGGAATTTACGGCCAGTTTTCTGACTTTGGGAGGGGAGGGACAGAGAAAAATAAGAAGTTAAGCTTACCCCCAACCCCTCTCTGAGAATAGCATATTTCTTCAAACTTTCTTTAGAGTTTATTATTAGAAATGTGAAACCCTATAAAAGTACCAAGGCCAAAGAAGAGCCTTTAAATTGTTTTCCACTTGTAACCACAATGGAGTAGTTTTCAAATAAAACCGAAGACAGCTAAACGGGATCCTAAATGGTACACTCTGTTCAGAAACCATAGAGTTGGCTAGCAGGTAGGATATTTGGTTTCTTGGTTTCTGTCAGAGCATTTTTGTTTCTGGATTTTGTTTTTGATAGAGAAACTGCAGTAGCACCAGGAAAGAGCAGTTGGTTTTTTAACCCAAAAAGTTCTGTAAAGTTCTCTGAGTATCCCTCTATTTAGGATCGTGCCTCCAATCTAGTTGGTGTTACATTTCCCTCTGGGGACAAAAGACATTTCCCAGTTAGAAATTAGCCTCTTTGGCAGAACTACCTGTAAGACCAGAAAATAGGCCACTGATAGCCAATTCTCAATCATCTTTAAACAAAGTGAGAGTGTCACTTAATTTATCCAAGCATCAGTTTTCCAAAGGGCTGAACTAGAAATCTCATTCCACTCAAGTATTCTAAAGATGATTCTCAGTTTGAGATAGAGAGAAACTTGAGGTGATCTTAAGGCCCACTGGGAATATGCATATGAATTTGTACATTACTTCTGACGAATAAAATGAGGGAACTGGACTAGAATTTCCACCTGTCTTTCAACTCTACCATTCTACAATCCCCAAGGTCCTTGAAAATGGCAGTAAATAGGGGCAGGACTGAAGGCCAGACCTGCCACCGACTCTCCAAATGCCACTGCTCTGAAGAAACTGGCAATGATAAAGATTAGTTCTTCCAGGATAATAATCTACTGTTAAAGAACATACATTTCTATTAAGATGGGATCTTTTAGGCAGGGAGATTTTATCTTTTGTTCACTGATGTATTTTTTCCCCAACCCTCTAACAGGAGCTAGCACATAGTAAGCATCAATAAATATTTATTGAGTGAACAAATAAATTTTGTCCTTAGCATCTGAAATAAGCCATCCAAAGAATATAATCTGCAAGTCCCTAAAGGCAGGGGGATGCTTATATTCTACTACATGTCAGCTGGCAGAAAAATTAGGATACAGGGACTCCTTCAGACTTTAGAGACTGAAAAGAATGCATCCATAATCATCTAGGAATCAGAACAGGGCAAGAAAAACAGGGTTAGAAACAAACACATTTTATATCCCATTTTCAAGACATGTAATCTTTCCAGGATCAGCAAAGAAAGTATCAGTGAAGCAAGTTTCTGAAGGGAATACAGAAAATCTTTTTCTTCTTCTTTTTTTTTTTTGGAGACAGTCTCGCTGTCACCCATGCTGTAGTGCAGTGGTGGGATCTCTGCTCACTGCAACCTTCACCTCCTGAGTTCAAGCAATTTTCGTGCCTCAGCCTCCCAAGTAGCTGGGACCAAAGGTACACGCCACCATGCCCAGCTAATTTTTGTTTTAGTAGAGATGGGGTTTTGCCATGTTGCCCAGGCTGGTCGTGAACTCCTAGGCTCAAGTGATCTGCCCACTTTGGCCTTCCAATATGCTGAGATTACAGGCTTGAGCCACTGCACCCAGCTGAAATATTATTCTTCTACAGCATTTCAATTTGGGATAAAAATTCTTTCATCTCTTAAGTATGACCTTTCAGGTATGAAAGTCAAAACATACAAGTTAATAATTAAAAAGGCTATGCGTTCTCAATTCCCCAAGTCTGAGAAACAGTGACAACACCTTGCTCCAAAATACCCTAATATCCCAAACGTTTATTTGTTTTTTTTTTTACACATAACAAAATAAAAACAAACAAGAAAAAAAACACATCTGGTGGCAGAACCAGCACTGTCTTCTTCAACTTTCTCTGGACTCCCACCCTCACCCCCTCCTGTCACATCAGGCAACAAAAATGAAAATCACACATAACAGTGGTCAGATAGGTAGATTACATAAGGCTTTAAAAAGGGCTGTGCAAAGTAGCACGTGCTAAAGGTGATCAAAATACAAATTTTAACTATTTAAAACAGGTAGTCCTGTCACTAAACTCTTGGTAAAAGCAGAACAGGCTGGCAAAAGGACTAGAAAAGTTTGTCAGTCCCTAGCTTTCTGAACCTGCTTGTTCATAAGGCTGCTTCCTGGGAAGAGGAGAAGGTTTTTCATGGAGTCTCCTGTAGATAAGACTTAGTCATAGCCTGGCAAGACTGTGCAGACACATCAAACTTGAGAAGACATTTTCTCCTTTTCTCCTTTTGATTTTTTGTTATACCAGTGGCATTGCAATGTGTGTCAAGAACCCAAAGAGTTTAGAGGAAAGGGGAGGAATATCACAATTGCAGAGGCCTGATTACTGTGCAGAAAACACCACCCTACCAGACAGACTTGCCAACGAACTGCCTTTAGGAAGGGTACGGTCTGTGGGATGAACAAAGGGGCTGATCATACTGTGGAACTGGATTCAGAGAGATCTTCTCAATTCCAGAGCTTCTGGATTTCTAGGCAAGAGCAGCAATTAGGCATTAACTGACAAGAACATTACTGACAACCAGGGAAGAGGCTCTGATGAGTCTCCCAGCATACTCTACAAAACTCCAGTCTTCAAACCCTCAATACCAAATTAGTTGTTTTCTCATCCTGCCCCACCTCTTTTAAATTATAATTGTTCTGTTTCACACCAAAGTTTCTTTGTGGCACTAACTATTTTAATTTACTTCTAACTCTTACAGAAAAACCTCCAAAGCATTTTACCAATGACAATTTGCAAAGCAATTAACTACGCAGGATCACACGCTCACATGACAAAATAATAAGTTTTTTTTTTTTTTTGGTCTTTTGAGTGATTTGAAAGCACCACATTGAACAAAATAATTGGATCTTGTGACTTCTCCTTTCAACTTAATTTTTGTCTAATTTGCTGTCCTACATGTGAATTTGCCTCATGCTGCATTTCCATGCCTCCCTCTCAGAACCATTCAGTCCCCTGGACTGGACCCTTACTTTATCTAAGCAGGTAATCAAAACAAGAAACATCCTGACATGTCCTGTGCTACATAAAACAAAAACAAACAAATCATTCCCTTCTAGGATAATTCCAATCATCACTGAACCATTTATGAAATAAAGAAAATCAGACCTGTAATCCCACTCTTATTTACCAGAGTGTCATTTTAGGCAAGCTTTTAATTGAGCTAAGCCTCTGTTTCTTTTTCTGAGAAATTAGCAACTTCCAAAGTGTAGATTAGAAATACTGTAAGTAAAAGACATAGTACAGTGTTGGACACATACTGAATGCTCGAAATTTATTAATAGTTTTCAAAATCGCAAAAAAAAAAAAAGAAAAAAAAATTAGTAATGGATATAAGGGTAGCCATAATAGAGTGTGACTATGAACTTCATTTATCTCAACTAAAAAGTTTACTTTGGCCTAAGCAATACCTTAAGCTTAAAAATAAAAATTAATAAAGCCAAGAGGCCACAGTCCTGTGATGGAACTGTATAAAGTAAATTTGCAAAACAGAAACATCTGACTTCAAATACCTTTTTCTCTATTCTTATATATAGGACCTTCACACTTCATAAGTGAGCCACGTCACAAAACAGGGGAAGGCTTACAATCACCACACACCCATGACATTCAGATGCCCCATGTGAAGGCATCTCCATAGGGATAAACTTGAGCTTAGACAATCCTTCAGATACTTTTAAAAAGGGTCCACAGCAAACAAACTGAAAAGCAAAAAAGCAACAAGGAAAAAAAAACCCTCAAAAAGTTGAGGGGGCCTGAAACACCCAAACTGGCTGTTTTCTTTGGCTGCATTCACAAGCTGTTGTTCAAGTTCAGTTCTAGGAGAGACTCTAACACTGTCACATTTATTTCTTCTTCAAACATAATAATGAACAAGAAAGCAAACTGATTATTCCTTGTTCACAAATGTCAATGTCAAAAGTAATATTACACACTAATAAGTCATATAACATTTCTACTCATTTCAGGCAAAGGTACATTGCTGTTAAATGTTACCTGTCCAGGATTAGTTGAAACATGATGTTCTACCTTGGGGTAGAACACCAATGATTCCCTCCTCTCCCCTGTCAGCAGAGTCCCATCCTCTTTATATCAAGTCATCCTCTGGAAATTAGGTTATATTTAATACCCAGTGACCCTCAACTTGTTATTCAATACTGTACTTTCTTTCTTAGGCCAAAATGTGTGTAAACTTTCTAGACACTTAAAGTTAAGATCACCAATACCATAAGAATCACAATAAACTGGAAAAGATGACAAGGAAGAAAGGAGGGTTCTTTATCATCCCTGAGAAAGAGAAAAGTTTTCATGGTTGATGCTTTACTTAATTCACTTGTTTAATTATACTCATTAGTCTTCAGCTACAAACATGTAGAAGGTACTTAAATAACTGAATGAAAAATAATTTATTATAAACTTTTAAAAAGAGAAATGCCAGATTCTGCCAGTCTCCTTTATTCACTTATTTGTAAGAATGGGATCTTTGTCACAGGACACTAATTTAGCACCGGAGAAGTTACTGAGCACAACCTCATCTGAAATCATCCTACCCTCTACTAAAGTGATAAACAATGCAACCATTTTTTGCAGAAACTGGCCTCATTCACCTTAAAAATGGTACCATAGGTAAAGAAGAAAAAAATAACTACAGATCAAAACACAAAAAGTGAGAAAAAAATTTATTCTTACAATGAATAAATGTCAGTTTCCCATATTCCACCAGAAAGTAATTTTCAATTCAAAGATTTTTATCTCAAAAAATACAGTATATTTTCCAGGTTTTGGTAGATATGTTATTAACCATATTTTATCCCTTTAAAGTCACTGCCTAGTCACAGACAGAAACACTAAAACACTTTAGCATAAAGAGGGAAGAAAAGTATCTCCCAATTCTACCTTCTCTTAGCAGTTCCATTAAAAGACCACTTAATTCTCAGCTCTAAGAGCTTTAAATAGGTTCCCGTAATGCATAACACACACAGACACACGTACACAATAACCTATATTGCTTATATTAATCAGTCTTTATAAAAAGTTGTTTATATCTATTATCAAAAATAATAACCTTTGTTAATAATAATAAAAGGTTACTACTATTTTTGGTTTTAATGTTATTGCTTATGACAGCACACTTCTCTCCTTCCAGATGAATATGAGGGACAAATAAGAGACACCAGCAACACATAAAACAGGCAGACTCAGTGATTTCTTTTGATTCTTCACACCCATTCTAGACCAAATCCTCTGAGGTTCTATGAAACTGCAGAGTCCCAAACTTTATGCAAAAAACAAGATCTTGGTGGTATCTCTGTTATTCTGAAAGATCTTCTTAAGCCAAGTGGGATTGGAAAACTCACAGTGGAGCTTTAGGTTATGCTGCTACAGGGGTATGGCAGAAACTCACAAAGATTTTTTTTTTTTCCCCAAGATGGAGTCTTGCTCTGTCGCCAGGCTGGAGTGCAGTGGCACAATCTCGGCTCACTGCAACCTCCGCCTCCTGGGTTCAAGCGATTCTCCTGCCTCAGTCTCTCGAGTAGCTGGGAATACAGGCGCACACCACCATGCCCAGCTTTTTCTGTATTTTTAGTAGAGACGAGGTTTCACTATATTGGCCAGGATGGTCTCGATCTCTTGACCTCATGATCCGCCCGCCTTGGACTCCCCTAAGTGCTGGGATTACAGGTGTGAGCCATCATGCCCGGCCACAAAGATTTTTTTAAAGTAATAATGCTTTGTGTTGGCAAGAGTATGAGAAATGGGCACTTTCATACATTGATGGTAGGAGTTTAGGAAGTTTTTAGAAAAGAAAAACAAGAGGTACTAGAAAAAGCAAAGCTTTAAAATGTTGTATGTTCTCAGACATCAATTCCACTTCTAGAAGTAAGAGTAGATATACATTAAGATTTACCCAAAATATTTTTATCTGTGATATTTATAACAGCAGAAAACCTAGGGGGAAAAACCCTTAACAACCCATTAAGAAGTAATCACCTAAATTAATGAAATATTTATTTCATACAATGAAATGTTTTACCATCATTAAAGTCATTGGGCACTTATCCCAGAAAAATTAAAATTTACGTTCACACAAAAACCTGTACATACTCACCGCACAAGCCTTTATTCAAAACAGCCCAAAACTGAAAACAACCCAAATATCCATTTGTGATCATCCATGTGATGACTGGATACATAAAATGTAACCTAGCCATACAATGATACCCTACTGAGTAACAGATAGGAACACACTACTAATACGTGTAACAACTTGGATAAATCTCCAGGAAATTAGGCTTAATGAAAAAAGTCAATCCCCAAAGTCCATATACTGGATGATATAACATCATCACTTACGTAACATTCTTGAAATGAGAGCAGATAAATGGTTGCCAAGGGTCAAATTAGGTAGGGAAAGGAGGTAGCTGTTGCTGTAAGACAGCAAGAGGAGGCGGGCTGGGAGCAATGGGTCACGCCAGTCACACCAGCTCTTTGGGGCCAAGGCAGGTGGGTCACCTGAGATTGGGAGTTTAAGACCAGCCTGGCCAACATGGTGAAACCTGTCTCTACTAACAATACAAAAATTAGCCAGGCAAGGTGGTGGGCACCCGTAATCCCAGCTACTTGGGAGGCTGAGGCAGGAGAGTTGCTTGAACCCAGGAGGCGGAGGCTGCAGTGAGCTGAGATCATGCCACTGCACTCCAGCCTAGGTGACAGAGCAAAACTCTGTCTCAAAAATAAAATAATAAAAATATTTTTTGAAAAAAAATCAATAGGAAGGATCCTTATGGTGATAAGAAATGTTCTGTATCTTGACAGTGTCAATGTCAGTATATCTTGGCTGTGTGAACTATAGTTTTGCAATATATTACCATGAGGGGAACTCGATAATGGTACATGGGATATCTCTATTTCCCACAACTGCATGTGAATCTGCAATTATTTAAAAATGAGATGTTTAAAGTCATTGATGATTATTTATGGCATAGAAGTATTCATAATCCTTCTTCCCTTATAAAAATTAGCCAAGACATTCAACCACAAAGTCCCTGAGGCTTAAGTGAAAACCAGATTTTAAAATCTTATCTATCATCCCAGTCAACCAACCAGGAAATATGCACAAAAAAAATTAATAATTGACTGCAGAATTATAGGTTGTTTTCATTTTGTGATCTCTGGCTTCTAAATTTTCCACAATGAACACACATACTTCTTTTTTTTTTTTTTTTTTTAAGTGGAGTCTTGCTCTGTCACCCAGACTGAAGTGCAGTGGCACAATCTTGGCTCACTGCAACCTTTGCCTCCCTGGTTCAAGCAATCCTCCTGCCCCAGCCTCCAAAGTAGCTAGGATTACAGGTGTGTACTACCACACCCGGCTAATTTTTTGTATTTTTTAGTAGAGATGGGGTTTCAACATGTTGGCTAGGCTGGTCTCAAACTCCTGACCTCGGATGATCCGCCTGCCTCCCAAAGTGCTGGGATTACAGGTGTAAGCCACCGTGACCGGCCCACACATACTTTTATAATGGGAGGAAATAAAAGTTGTAAAAGCTTATATCTAAGGAACATCAATTTGTGTGAAACTAGTCCTCACAGGTAACACAAACCAGGTTATGTCAGTAGTCACTAAAGTAGTCTTTTTCCTCATGGTCAGCTACCACAGAAGCTTTCCCAGGTTCAGTGTTCCAACTTCTAACTGCAGGCCAATGGATCTAGTTTTCTAAAATCCTCCTCCCACCCTCCTTATTTAAAAAAAAAAAAGAAAAAGGAAAAAAAACAACTTAGTCCATTAAAACCTGCTTACCCCTCAGATCTATGGGCAAGTGGTACCAGGCAGCAACTCAACTTTCCTCACATAAAGGACCAACACAGGCACACGTAAGTCTTGAAGAAAAGAACCAGCCACCCAATATTTTGCTGAAATATGGTTCTATTCTGGAAGGAAACTTGAGACCGGACAATCCACCTTCCCAAGTGAAAAGTAAGTGGGATGGGAGGAAGAAGAAAGAATCTGCCTGAAGAAATGGGATGGCCCTTAACAGAAACCATGATATCTGGTAGACATGGAGTAGGCTTGCTACTCGGGTACTTATTCTGAAGCATTTCTATGTTTGTGAGGCAGATTTTTAATAGACTAAGATTTTTTCTTAAGGAAGAATGGGGGAAGGATTTTAGAAAACGAGACCCATTTGCAGTCAGAAGTTGGCACACTAAACCTGGGAAAGCCTCTGTGACTGACCATGAGAGAAAAGACCACGAGGAAGCATGTTTGTGGAAACACAACACTCTTACCGAGCCCCAGGGCAAGGCACTTACTGAGGGAGGGGTCATTAGGAAAGCATTATGAAAAGCCAATAATCTTCGACTATGCTGCTTCCTAAATAAAATGTTGAGCACCATTCCAATAAGAAATAATGTATTCAAAACATAAACCCACAAACTACATACATATACAACATTCTAGACACAGCTGAGAGCTGAGATGTATAAAAGTTAATATATTTCTTAGTCCTAGATAAGCAACAAAGTTAATACCTACCAAGATTTCTTTTCTTTTAATAATATTAGCCTATGTTAAAGAAAATCCAAATAAAAAGGTTATGTTTTTAAAGAGCAGTCCCAACCCCGTTTCAATTCAGAAGGGTCATTTACTTATTAACAGGACTAATAACAGAGTAAAAGGAAGATGGAGAACAGGGAATAAAAAACAGCTTACTCTCACAAAGTTACTCTGATCTAGAAATAAAAACAGCTCTCATCCCATTTTCTAATGAACTCTGTTTACATCTCAAGTTTCCTATGTAGTAACTGTTAGCAATCTTTTTATTAGTTGTATAAAAAAAAGAAAAGGGAAAGAGAAAGAATATGCCCAGACAAGAATCAGAGAAACTCCTTGCTGGCCATCACGCTAAGTCAGCATGAAGGTGGAGTAGTATACAGAGACCGCTGCCCTGGGTGGACAGTCTCCAATGACCACCAGGTCAACAGGTTATCAACCATCCACATCTTGCCATATAAAGCAATGACCTGGTTAGGCATTCCTGGAAGCCATTTGTCTGCCAAACCAATTTCATGAATGAGAGGTTTCCCAGAATACATTTAGAATTTTTCCCTAAATTTCTGTTTCCATGATGGTGAATTTCCAGTAAGTCAATCACCATAAAACGTGTAACACTTACCTCCCCCCAACAAAATCTGTTCAGCCCCAAACCATTTGGAATTATGTTTCTGACTCATGCTGTGCTTAACTTTGTTCAAGAGAAAGCTCTAGATTTTTTTCTTTTTTCCCCATTTCCCACCAAGGCCCAGCATAGACAGCTGGTTCAAACCAATGGGTCAGTGCGTGCCAGTGGTTCTTTTTTACGTATCCTGCTTGTGGCTACCTCAGTTCAGTTTATCACTCAGCAACTGCTTGGTAATCCCCTGTCATCCCCACCCTGCAAATGTCCCTATCAGCAGAGCTGGGTAGCAACAAGTCAGCAGAATTCAGTCAATCCATTCCTCCTCTAGGGCTGACGTGACTCAAGTTGATGAAGAAACTACCAAAGAACAAATTCTAGAAAAGCAGAAAGATGCATGGGACTTTTCTCTCCCCAAATAGAGGCAGATGGAAGAGGGAAGAGTAGGGAGGAAGAAGGCAAGGATGAAAGCAGAGAGAACCCACAGTGTTGTACATTATTAACTGCATGCAAACTATATCTTTAATGGAAGACACATGCCCCACTAAATAACTGGGAACCTCAAACTTGATGACAGGAATTTTGTTTTTATTTTTTTCTCACTTACTTTAATCTGAATGTTCATTAATTCTAGCTTAGAATTTACGGGTTTAAAAGACACCATTTAACAAATATACATAGCTTCAACAGAGGGAAAAGAATTGCTGATTTTAAAACACCGAAAGTATGAATTCTAATTTTAGTACCTCTTTTAGTACTACAATAGGTGGCATGTGATGAACTCTGTGATACATCTCAAGAGTCAGGCAGACCTAAGTGCTTATTAAAACTTGGAGGAAACATGAAATAGCTGTTTGTTGCTGAACTAGCTCTCTGGCCACCTTACATGCTATGGCTGAACACAGCCACATACAGGTCTACAGTGTAAGTCACCAAAGCCAGCAGAAGATCGGTATAAAAAAATTATTGAAACATATTAAAACATGGAGTACCTAACTCCATGGACTCTGGAGACTGATAACGCAATGTGTAATGGAACCAAAGTACCCTTTTGCCCTGTATTGTCAGCTTAAATTTAGCCCACAGAATCCATAATTTTACATAGTCATTATCCATAATGGGTACAAATACCACAAGGCAGCATGGGGATGTTCTGATCAATTTTAAAAAGCACAATCATTCTGCTTAATAAGAAAGCAATTTCTCTTAAATGAGCATCCTCATAGCTGAAAAGAAAAATGCCTTCCATGTGCAGAATCATAAGCAATCTCTTTGTGCTTAAGCCTATTGCCCATTCTCGGCCTGGTGTGCTTCTGGATTTAATGGGGACAGAGAAGTTGAAAAGAGTAAATCTCTGGGGTGACACTGTTTCTAATGGCTCAAGTGGACACTCTTAGGTCTGGCTCTCTTTCTCATCTAACCATGGAAACAAGTTACACAACCTCTGAGCTGATGTGTCTCTAATATAGCCCAGTGGCATCATCCGCATTCTGGCACTTCCCTTTTGGGACAAGTTAAGACACAACTGCATGGCCAAGTTCTGTTCTCACGTAGCTGCTGCCATCTCCAGAGTAAATTTTCTCTCCAGTCCTTTGGGATTTTCTCTGCTTATTGTGATTCAGGATATCATTCACACTTCAGACTCTCAAGAGTTAGAAAAGACTCGTTTATTTAGTCCAACAGTTTATTTCTCAAAGTATGTTGTGATAACTGTTTTCTGTTAAAAAAAAAATCCCTTTGAGCTGAAACTGTTTGGGATAAGCTGGGTTAAACAATATAAAACAGGTTTTGTTACTGTAGGACTTCTCAGGGGCTTCAATCTGCTAGTACACATCTTGAAGTTCCCAAAGAGTGACAGTGTATATTAAATATTTTCCAGATCCTTTTTTAAAACCACAGATCACTTTTTAAACAAAGTGTTTAATTAGGCTAGTGTTCTGGATTCTCCCAAATTCCCTGTAACTTTGCCTATGGACAGATACACATTTATTTACCTTCCACCTTCCTCTAAATGTTGCTTCTTAGTGCCCCAACTCCGATTTCCATTTCTTGCTTCAACTTTCTCATTCCCTTGACAAACAAGAATGTTCTTTCCCTACTTACAAAACATACTTGAGATGTTCATTCGCCAACCCATAACTTTTCAAGTAATCTGTACATTTTTCCCCTATACCTCTGAGTCCACATTCCTACTTTTACTCTGAACTTTTTTTTTTCATTTAGGGCATTAAGCAGGAGTCCATGGGTGAGACTTAATGAGTCCATAAGCCCCTGAAATCATATGCAAATCACACGCAAAATGTCTTAGGTAACCACATTTTTCTAGAGAAGAGGCAACACAAATTTCCTCAAAGAGGTCCATTATTCCTCAAAATCCACTGGCAAACAATAGCAAAAATAGTATTATAAAAATGTTTTTAATGCTAAGGTATACTAGGATGGAGAAGAGAAAGGTAGAAAATAAAGCATTTGATCTTCATGGGAAAATAATGCACACTGACAGGTTATAAATTTTGGGGGCATTCTTCAAAGTAAAGGAACATTTTAGGAAGAAAAAAATAAGAACAGAAAGTTTAAACAAAAAGGACAGGCGGGAAGCAGTATCTGGGCAGTCTGACAGAATGAAGGGGACCAGGGCTGCCACTATTAAAATGTTTCTTACTGAATCTCAAAATATCCTATACTTGGCCCATCAATGTAAAAATCCATTTCTGGCAGAATTATCAAACTCATCACTAACAAGGTAAAAAGGCAGCTTGGCACCTGAACACCATCAGGCCCCTCATAACCATGTGCAAACACAGAGGTCACTAATTTCATGTTGTATGCCAAAAAAAACTCCCTTAGACAGCAGTAACTTAAAATAGGAGAGGAGATTTTATCCTAAAGTCTTAGGAATGGGAAATGTAGGAAGGCAGTTCTGTATGGTTTTGCTTTCTTTGATCTTTCTTTTCTAGAGTAAACAATCTATATTTAGAATTCGTATTAACAAATTGCCTCCCCTCCAGAAACATACTTCTGTGAGAGAAAACATAAAATAATAAACGTTACCGAAACTACAAAAACTTATGTAAATGGTCTCAATGAAATGGCAAAGGGGTCCGATGTACCCAGTAGCTTTGCTGAGTTTTTAAAAAACAAAAACTTTGTTGTATTTCTTACAAAACAATGAGTATGCCTGAGAAATGAATTCAATATAATAAGCCCCAAACCTTTTCTGTGTATCAACAAATTTAGCTTAAGCTGAAGAATGGAGAGGTCACAGTTACAATGGAAAGTTTTTTCTCTCTACCTTCTTCTTCAGAAGTACTTCCCAGTATTTTTGAAAACTCAGTTTGCATTCCACATCACTACCTAAAAATACAATTATGCTCACACCTTTCATAAACTCAACAGAAATAATATTTTAGGCCTTGACAACCTGTGGCTTGATGAGAGTTTGCAAAATCTAGCTGCTTGGGGGAGGGCGAGCAGAAAGAGCAGAAGTCACACCTGGGAGGGAAAAAAATCTATCTTTGAATACAGCATTAAAATATTAGGAGGATAAACTGAAATCTCAGTTCTTCCTAGTGCTATTTGGGTAACCACCATGAAAATACTTTGGATTATAAGCATCTCCACCAAAATCACACATTGTCCCTGACACGTAAGTACCAACACACGTGCCGAAAAGGTTGTATAAGCACATAAAGGAAGGGAGAGCTGCCTATAAAATTTTGCTTAGGTATTGCTCATTCTTATCTCACAGCATAGGGACTGGTAGGCGTTATATTTGGAAAGAGCTGGAGCTCTGCCACATTCAACAAGGCCTGATTTGGGGATAAGCGGGCATGCCAGTGCGTGGCCATCCTGCCCTACATCAACTGGGTCACCAAGACACACTAGACCCACAGCCTCATGGGGCACAAAGGGTTCGGAAAGACCAGGGCCACTGTCTGCAAGGCAGACTTGGATTTGTGACCTACATTTTTAGAGTTCAAAAGGCAGCAAAACAAAACAATGTGGCCCAAGCAAGCCCAAAAGAAGCATCAGTGGAAGGCAAAGGCAGGAGGGAGAGGTGGCTGAGGCTGGGAAAGACGGAAGAAAATGCTGCATGCCTCTGACCTTAGAGAAACCCTGGGAACTCTCCTGCTGCTGACTTGGTCCACGGGGCCAGATCACACCTTTATTCTACTAATAAGAAACCAAAACTACTATGGTATCTTCACAGTTTCGTTTTCTTTATTTGGCTTCCAAACCTTAGGATTATGAAATAAGCCTTTTGTTCTACAACTCTCCCTAGAAGAGGAAGGAGAAGACCAGGGACTCTCCTTTTTTTTTTTTTCCTCTAAAGTTATTCACCTGTTTTCATCTTTTTGCAAATAAACTTCAATTAAAACTTAAGTCAAATTTAAACATCTCAAGCTGCCCTTTTCCTTCTACTTAAAATTAATTCCACAACTTTTGGGGGAGGGAAAAACAAGAAACATGGAAAAAGAGTATCAGCACACATCTTCTCCTCACTGCTTTAGTAGTTTTAAGAAAACTCAAAGTTTACACAAACACAAAGCCAAAAGATGCCCAAAAGAAATACACAGAAAAGGCCGGTCACAGTGGCTCATGCCTGTAATTCCAAGACTTTGGGAGGCCGAGGTGGGCAGGTCACTTGAGGTCAGGTGTTTGAGACCAACCTAGACAACATGGTGAAACGCTGTCTCTACTAAAAAAATACAAATATTAGCTGGGTGTGGTGGCACATGCCTATCTAGAATCCCAGCTACTCCAGAGGCTGAGGCAGGAGAATCACTTAAACCCAGGAGACAAAGGCTGCAGTGAGCCGAGATTGCGCCACTGCACTCTGGCCTGGGCAACACAGTGAGACTGTCTAAAAAAGAAAAGAAAAACACAGTAAAGGGGCTGGGTTTGGTGGCTCACATCTGTAATCCCAGCACTTTGGGAGGCCAAGGTGGGAGGATCACTTGAGGCCAGGAGTTAGAGATCAGCCTGGGCAACATGGTGAAACCCTATCTCTACTATAAATAAAAAAATGAGCTGGTCATGGTGACAGGCGCCTATAATCCCAGCTACTCAGGATGCTGAAGCAGGAGAATAGCTTGAACCCAGGAGGCAGAGGTTGCAGTGAGCTTAGATCACGCCACTGCACTTCAACTTGGGAGACAGAGCGAGACTCTCGTCTCAAAAAACAAAACAGAACAACAAAAAAAAAGAAATACACAGTAAAGGGAAAAAGTATTTACTCTTCTTTCTTCCACCAATTATTTAGCTTTCCTTAAGCCCAATTAACCTGACACAACCTTTCCTCACTCTTTCAAGTTCATCTATTTAAAAAACAGTAAGACCTAAAATATCTGCACACCCTATTTCACAATCTTTTGATAAACTAGGAAATAAAAGAACATCTTGTTACTCTAATGTGTAATCCTCCCTTCTAAGAAAAAAACACTTGCACCAAGTCCAGCTAACATGATCCATTAAGAACAAGTAGTTCTTTCTTACAGGCTAATGCTGACTAGACATGGAGGACTTGAACTCTAAACACAAACACTCAACAATATTCCCAATAGCTCGATGCTCAAACTGCCCACTAAATTAGGCATTCCTAAGCATGCATCTGTCTCTCTGTGGACACACTGGGAAAATGCCTCTCTAAATTGTAATGCGATTGAGATTGAGATAAAGACTGGAGAGCAATGAAGGCACTACGAATCATCTTCTTCCCCTTAAGCACTCAATTACTACCCACACCAACCATTCTCAGTGCCCTCCCAACCAATGGCTTCTCAGAGACTCTGAAACCACAACAAATGTGCAACCTGAAGCCACAGCTGTGGCCGACAAATGCCAGCAGCAAAATTCGTGACACTTTCTTTCGGTATTTGCACAGAAGCTTGGACAGGTGTGAGGAAGCGTGGTACAATGATCTGAGGAACACCCAGCCTCTTCCCACACTCAGACACTCAAGCTTCCACCACACCTCCATTCAAGAAAACCGCCAGAACCCCTACTTAAAAAATGATTTGAAGTGAATTTAAAATGCATTCTTGCTTATGACTAACAAGGACTGTGAGGTTCCTGAAAGCCAAGAACTTCTACTGCTCAAATCATGGAGCTAGGAGGAAGGCAGATGAGATGGGAAGCCTCCTAAGTGATGATGAATAAAGCAGTAACTGGAGAAATGTGAATACAAAAGGCATAGCTTACAATACTGTAAAAATGGGCATAAATGGACTACTTGGCCTTAAGTTACACAAAAAAAATTCCAATCACAGCCTTATCTTCTAACCTCTTTTTTTTTGGTTTAAATCAACTTTATGAAGTACAACTTACATATCAAAAAAATGCACCTAATTTTAAGCATATGCTTACATGAATTTGGGCAAATTTTACACCAGTGTAAGCACCACCACAATAAAGATATAAAAAATTTCATGTTTCTCTGAAAAGTTCCCTTCTGCCCTTTTGCGGTCAACCTCCTCCAAGCCCCATTGCCCCTGGCCATCATTGATCTGCTTCCTGTTGCCGTAAGTTAGTTTTGCCTTTTCTAGAATTCCACAGAAAGGCATTTTTCTCTCAGAATATTTTTGACATTCATTCATGCTATGTATCTGTGGCATGTTCCTTTTCATTGAAGAGCTGTATTCCCTTTGTATTGACATATCACTATTTTCCATACCTTTTTTTTTTTCCACTAAAAGAGGGTGGTGCTTAGCTTTAAAACACATACATAAAACTTTCTAAGGATACTGTAATATTTTTCTCTCAAAGTAATCAGAACTTATAAGTAATTCTGCATAAAGTATAATCTCAAAATCTTGGCTTCAGAAACACGAAGTTTTGTTTGTGTCGCCTCCCTATACAATAACTGGTTCAATCGAATGGAAAGAAAAACTGTAACTTAAGATTTTTTTGTTTACAGCCAGCTCAAGATGTTATTTCAAGCTGCTGAGGAACTATGAGGAAACTGTATCCAAGCAAATTTTCACATGCTGCTTCCTGAATGCCTGACCAAAAAGTGAACTTTATTTAGGACGTCAGTTTAATTTGGGTTCCGACCCTTCTGCTTTTTCCTGATTATTCAGAATTTTGTATTTCATGCCGACTTCCAGTTACCCCACCACCAGAAAGATATGATGGGATTTCCCTTGAGGTGGGACTGCCCCGAGCAGTTCTGCTTGGAAAAGAAAATAAATAGACCATTTAAATTTTATGAAACCTAACTGCCCAAATCATGCACGACTACTAGTGTTTCCAAGGAATAAAACTTCGGAAACTCTGTTCTAAGAGATCAGAAGTATAAACCTAGTAGTTTCAGATGGCTGCCTGTCTATAACAGGCCTGGTAATTCTCAATGTCAATGGACCACGCTTATCCCAATGTGGGGTACAAAAATGAAAACAGTTTCTGAAAGGTCAGATGAGTCCCAGCTACACCTGGAATGTGAAATGAGAGGCCATTAACACTCCCTAGCCCCATTTCCCCCACCCATGTCTCAAACAGATCTTTACAATAGTCACAAGCACAGGCAGCAACATCTTCTAAAGGATGAGGCCTACAGTGAGAAGGCACTTGCCTGTCTACCTCACCCAGCTAGTCTGGCACTCTGAGCACACCACCAAGTGCTGGGCCTCAGTTTCGTCCGCTGTCATGGAAGGCAGCTAAGCTAGGATGAGCTCTAAGGTTATCTCCAATCTGAAAGCTGTCAGATGAGGCTCAAAAAAGAGCCACAATCCCAATAATAAGAAAAGAAAAGTTGTGTATTTTTAAAACCATATTTGCAAGCAAGGCATCCAAAATTCTGACAAGAACATCAGTCTCAATTCTTGATTCATAATTCTTGGCCATTGTAAACTCTAAATAAGTTTTTTTCTTTTGTCTATCCATTACTTCTTTTCTTTCCTCTAATAATGAGTTATATATATATATATATATATCTGTGGCATGTTCCTTTTTATTGAAGAGCCTTATTCCCTCATCCAACATACTTGGAAGTGTTTTAGATTTCAGATTTCTTCAGATTTTGGAATATCTGCATATACATAATAAAATATCTTAGAGACAGTACCCAAGTCTAAACAGGAAATTCACTTATGTTTCATATACACCTATACACATAGGCTGAAAATAAATTTATATAATATTTTAAATAATTTTGCGCACACAACAAGGTTTTGACTGCAACCCCTCATATGAGATTGGATGTGAAATTTCCCACTTCCATGTGTCATGTCAACACTCAAAAAGCTTCAGATTTTGGACCATTTTGGATTTCAAATTTCCAATTTAGGACGCTCAATCTTTATTATTTCTCAAAAAAAAAAAAAAAGGTGGGGGTTGGGTGTGGTGGCTCATGCTTGTAGTCCCAACTACTCAAGAGGCTGAGGTGGGAGGATCCTTTGAGCCCAGGAGTTCCAGACTGTGGTGAGCATGCCACTGCACTCCAGCCCGCATGACAGAGTGAACCTGTCTCAAAACAAAACAAAACAAAAACATTTAAATTAAATCCTGTTAATGAGTTCCAGTCTTCACATTTAACTTCACACGGCTATGTGCCTGTGTTTTGTCTGCATACTCATGTTTAAACATGAGTTTTTATTTTATGAAGACATTGTACTAAACATGATATCCTTTAAGAATAACTCTCTTAATACCAATAGCATGATAGAGGGTAAAAAAGTTTCTTGAAAAAAAATAGCATCTGCTTTTGCAACAGTTCATCCTGGCAGCAGGCTTTTATTTTGATTATTCATGAAACTGCAGATTCACTCTTAAGCTTGACTAACATTCAGTAGGAAATAGTTGTGTGTGTATGTGTGTGTGTTTTTAATATACTTGCAATTGGAAGGCTCTATCTTAGAATCAGAAAAGGCAACACTGTATAATCCTAAAGTCTCCTAAATTTCCCATAAGCATCTGAAGAAGGCATTGCTTTCTTCAGAGACATTAGTCACAGAAACTCACATGAACAGCCAGTCACCCCTGCCTAACTCCTCCTCCTGCTCTTAAAGGCAGCTAAAGATAAGGTTCCACCCGTGGGCTAGGCTGCAGGGGAGTGGGCCTGCAAGTCTGCACTAGAAACCTGGAAAACGCTGCCTGGCTGGGGAATAATGCATGCACTCTAAGAACAAAAGCCTGCCTTAAACGAAGCACTTTCCAAGACAGTCAGGAATGGCAGGGCTGAGAGAATGCTGGCAGGAGTGTTTGTGCAAGCACACAGCCCTTCTTAGTACTGAATGTCCCCAGCACTTGGAGAGGAAGTAAACAAAGATCCGGGTTGTGCTTGTGTCTGTGTAGCCCAGGGCAGCCAAGGCCTGGCCCGGTCAAGACTCCCAGCTCCAGAGCAAGGAGTGCTTACGTCACAGAGCTTCAAAATGTGGGCTGTGTGTGCCCAAGAAAAAATTACAAAGGCCAGTTTAAATACAGCCTATATTTCTCTCTACCACTTAGATTTTTTCTTTATTTTCAAAAACAATAATTTTCTGAAGTAAAACTGGAACATGGAAAACAACTACTTGCAGAACAATCCACAGGACTCCATGACAGCCTCCTTAAAACAGATTTGGATCAAACTTCTCTACCACTCTGGACCAAACACACTGACTATTTTGTCTAGGAAACCCTGAGGAAGATTCATTTTTAAATGCTATACTGCAGAAACTACACTTAACTAATAAATACTGAACAACTAAGGTCATTACCTTCCATCAAAAAGTGTAAGTATTCCTTCAAGCCTTTCCATATTCCAGTTACTCCAGAGCAAACCATGTGGAGTTTTGTGGGGTTTTTGCCTAGTTGCAGAAAATAATCCCAGCACAGCAGAAAGCATGCTAAAGCTCTAGAATCCTGCCGAGGCTTGAAGTGAGAGGGCAAGGCCCCGTCAAGCTGTATTTTCTCTGTTTCTCCAGTCTACTATATTCTAGGAGGCCCAGCCCACTGTTTCCCAGCCAGGAAGGCACTGCAGCTTGACTCACCACAAAAAGAGTTTAGTGTGCCTAGATATTTTAAGGAGTTTAGGGGATATATAAAGTAGAAGCAGTAGCCCAGAGGGAGAAGGGAAGACCAAGGTCTGTGTTTCTGCATGCATATCTCACTTTATATAACAAATACATTCTTTATAATTTTATAACTATAGTTGAATTTCTGATATCGTAAAACATTAACTAAAAGTTTTTTGGTTTTTTTTGAGACGGAGTTTCGCTCTTGATGCTCAGGCTGGAGTGCAGTGGCACAATCTCTGCTCACTGCAACCTCCGCCTCCCTGATTCAAGCGATTCTCTCACCTCAGCCTCCTGAGTAGCTTGGGATTACAGAGGCCTGCCACCATGCCCGGATAATTTTTTTTTAATATTTTTAGTAGAGATGGAGTTTCACCACGTTGGCCAGGCTTGGTCTGAAACTCCCGACCTTAGTTGATCTACCAGCCTCGGCCTCCCAAAGTGCTGGGATTATTTCAAAGTTTTAAAATGTAAAAGCTCATTAAACAAATGTAATTGTACAGCTACCTCTATTTACCTTTTTTATAAGTCTTGACTTTTCATATAGTTTAGCTTTAAAAAAAAAAATGCAACATCCAATCAATAGTCCATGCAAATGAATCAGAAAACTAGCAAAAGGGACAGGACCAAGTGCAGCAAAGAATAAAAATTGAATTTTTAAATATATTGAATAGTTCAAAATAATTTAATCTTTAAAAACACACACATTTTACGTATCTTTCTTGAATTTATCAACATAAAGAGGATAAAACACATTCTTAAATGAGATCATAAGCAATGCAACTGGTTAGCAGATTATCACAAAACTTAGAGCAAAGTTGCCTTTTAAATTACGTTCATTTTTAGATGGAAGCTTACACTCAGGAAGCAGGTTCCTTTTGCCTAACTGCAAACGGTGGGTATTAGGAAGGACGGCTACAAAGACAAGAAGCTAGAGGAGGAGGGAGGATGGGGGAGCCCTTCTCTAGCGCATGGCCCAGTTTGGAAACATGGGTCTGAGTCATCTCAAAGCTAAAGAATCCTTAAGTTTTCTATAAAAATATTTATGTGTGTCCTATGGCTAACTTAACACAACACAGGTGGGCAAAAGAAAAGTTCCAGGTTCCAGAACCAAATGTACCATCAGGGAAGTCAATTAGCACAGATAACCTATGAGAAAAATTAAACATTTCGTCAAGGGTTTCTGATGACAATGCAAAAGCAGGAGAGTACACTATGCTTTAAACAATGCCTTGTCTGTTTGCAGGAACACATACTGGTCTAAAACGGAGGGGACAAAAAACAAGTCCAACACTGAGCCAGGGCTCTCACTTCAAAAGCAAGCTGCAGAACAAGTGTGTGTCTGTGTTTGTGTGTGTGTGTGTGTGTGTGCATGTACGTGCGTGTGTGTGTATACACCTATACACACTTTTGTATAAATCTGCATAATATATGTGCCACAGGTAGGTATACAAAACTTCTGCTGGCTGCCTGACACCTATTCCCATCAATCCCCCTATGTGATGCTCCTCAATGAAACCATCTTACTCTCTTGAGCAATTCGGGACCAATGCTGCCCCAGAAAGCAGCAAATTCCCTTCATCGGTCACCCAGAGGCTTGTCCCAGCCCTAGGCTCTTGTTCTGAGCAACAGAGACCTTGGTAGAGGTGAGGAAACTAGGAAATGGAGTCAGCAGGCTACGTTTATATTCACTCTGCCACTCAGAAGCTGGATGAGCTTGGTCAGCTTGGTCCACCAAATACCTACTGAACCAATCATGGGCCAGACTCAGCTGTTAATTTCAGTTTCTACAGAAATTAAAAACAAATAGGCCTGGCATGGTGGCTCACACCTATAATCCCAGCATTTTGGGAGGCCAAGATGAGAGGACTGCTTGAGCCCAGGACTTCAAGATCAGCCTGGGCAACACAGCAAGACCTCATCTCTACTAAAAAATAGTATTTACCCTTCAGGTTTATTGTGAGAATAGTGCTCAATAAATGTTAATGCAATTTCCTCATTAACTCCCATTCCCTGATGCCCTACTTCATGAGAACAAGAGTCTGGTCTCATGCCCAGAGTCACACTAGAGGTTTAAGCACACCAATGCACTGCTGTTGGGTACCAACTACATACCAGCCCCCTGGTATTCCCCTCAACCATCCCCTTCTGCTACGTCCCTGCTACTTCTCAGTACTGACAATTTCTTATGTCAGGTTTTTGTCTTCTGCCCACCTCTTCTGCTTCCTCAGTTTTCCTACCTGTCTGGGGTTTCCTCCCATGGACTCTTCCAACAACCTTCCCAAAGAAACTGATCCATACTGCTTCATCTGCAAGTGCCAGTCACTCCTAAGTCTGGAGCCATTCATACTCAGTCTAACTCATGTTATGTAAAAAAAAAAAAAAATATTCACAAGGCCAGATAGATGGACATAAATGCACCACTGAGGAACAAACACTGAAACTAATGGACTGGCTCATTACCTTAGAGAACCAAATTTCAAGCAGGAGAATGTCGTTTACTAGATCAGCGCTCTCTTTATGATGTCCCAAGAGAAAAAGTTTCTGAGTAACAGAAAAAGCCACACTGTTTCTGTTTTTATTTAAGGCAGTTATAAGTTTGGAAGCTAATCTTATGTCCCTTTTTTGCTCCAGCTGCTATGAAACTCAAGAGTGAAATGTGTGACCTAATTCTAGTACCTGTCAAGTATTATATTGTCCTTTACCCTCAGGCTTCATCCCTTAATACTGTACATATTTTTGTAAGCTGTCATTCCAGGGAGGAACATAAACAAGTTTGGAATTAACATCTTTTGGGGGAAAAGTGATCTTTGCTTTTCCAGAGGTTTGAGGTCTTCCAGGAATGGCAGATCTGTGTCTGTTTTAGAGGCAATGAAAAAGTAGGAAACCTGCTGAGAAAGTGAGATAGGAATGTAGTAGAAGGCAACCTTAGGCATGTGCCCCTCATTTCTCTCCCATATACCCTTGAAGGAGACAGAAAGGCAGTAGCCAGAGTGACAGCTACTGGGGCATCCCGCCTACCACTCTGCAGAAGCCTCTAAGCACAGACCGATTTTGGATGCTACTGAGCCCAGTATGTTTTAAATGGTTTAGAGTTTCATTTAGCTAAAACCTAGAGGGTTACAGACTAATGGAATAATAATAATGATACCTTTTCCTAAGGCACCTAAATAGCCTCTGAAGCACTCTAATGGGAGGTAAAAGGCATCTCTACATTGAAGGAAAGCATGGGGCACACCTTGCAGAGACTCCCAGCTGTCTTGGGATAAAGAGCCCAGCCTCGTTCTGCTGAAGTGCTGAGGAAGCAGGCAGAGGGCCCTCCTGGATGGTGAAGGAGCCATGGCCTCCCTGCCAACTGGGCTCCAATCTCAATAGTGCACAGCTGGTCCCCAGGCCCTGATCCACTTTGACATCTTTGAGGCCTGGATTTTGGTGCTTTCAGCAAAATCTAAACTCCAAGTGGGAAACCTCTTCTCCCCAGGAGCTGGGAAACTAAGATGGCAAACAAAGATTCTTCATGGCTTGGAGATTTTGGAGATAGCAATTCTGGGTGGCGAAGCAAGTGCCAAAGCCATAGATCAGGAATTCAACTTCTTATTTCAAAAGAGGCCAGCTCTATCACCCGGTGCAGGCTACCATGTTTCAACTGCATCGCTTTGAAATAAGATGAGATTCCTGTCTTTTACCTCCCACTGGACTGCTCCTGAGGTTACTCAGAGCTCCTTAGGAAAAGCTATCATTATTGTTATTCTATTAGTCTACAATCTCCTAGATTTTAGCCAAATGAAAATCTAAACCATTTTAAATACACATTGGACTCAGTATCATCCAAAATTGGCTCTATATCCTAGTAAATGCAAGTTTCCAGATGGCAAGCTTCTAGGTGAAATCATCAAAATACTACATAAGTACCACATATTATTACGTGCCTTCCACTCGTTAATTCACCCAACACTCTGCATGTTAGGAATGAGCCAAGTTATCTCCTTTACAAAAAGCAGTCAGTATCCTTTCATGGTTACACAAGCAAAAGCAAAGCCAACGCGAAAGGAAGGACAACTCCCACCTCCCTGAACCCTGCAATCTATCATGCAGGGTCTGTTTTTTATCACTTTTCCTTGAGGGTTGCAAAACTTCTGCAAGAAATTCTTTGATTACAGTACTACTTTTATCAACAAAAGAAAATGAATTCCAGCGACACCCTGCATTGTCAGAAATTTCATTATCAGAGGTAAAAATAATGAATGATAGCAGAGATACATGCCAGAATGCACAGCTCAGCAAGACTTCCCTTCTTTCTAGACAAGGAGGATTAGTAGCATCTCCCAAGAAATATCGCAACTTTCTGTTTGCATATCCCTACCACTCGCTATGCTACAGACTCATCAGAAGCATGCTCACTTGTATGTCCATCCTTATTTCACGCATTACATTGCTGGCGGAATGAAAGTAAATGGATGAATAACCATGCCTATGACCTACGAAGCACGCCCCTATATGATCAAGTCGCATGAGCCCTCAACATGTATACTTTTCACTGAGTTTAGGCCTGGACCAACACAAGCTGCAGAAGCCAGAACCACTGCCACCAACCCACACAGCTGAGGGACCAGAACTTCCAACCACCCGGGTGGCCAACAAAACTCTATGAGAATTATACTCAGATAATGTGCTGTATTTTTATTTACCTTTAAAGCACACACAGATTACTTCACCACGGCATTGAAATCTTATTTGCCACAAACCTTTCAATAGTTGGCACTGAGACTGAAATCTTGGTAACATTAAAAGTGACTAGAAGTGGCACTTCGGCTATCAGCGCCAAAGCCAAACAAATTATTATTCCAGAGACTGCCAAATTTCTCCAGTGCCTAAAGAAAAGCTTAGCATTATCCATCAGACTTTAATAGTTACAGAAAGCTGCTTTGGGGCTTAATTCCCAATAAAAGATATCCAAACGAACCAAACATTATTTAATGCATGGGCTGCCCAGCAATAAGACTGGTGAAACTGCAAATTTCTCCTGCAGTCAACTGCTGCCCATTAAAGCCACTGATTCAGCTTATGTGCCCACAGTCCTCTGGCTTGGAGTAACTAATTCTTGGAAACATTACATGCAATATACTTCTTTCCCAAAGTCACAACCATCAAAGTTACAATCACTCAGAAAACTCAGGCCCCATTACTCTGGACAATAGGGCTACCACAAGCAGTTCTTTTTCAAGGTCCAGAGGTTTATTAGATAGTATTTTGGCTGCCTGAAGTCTCCCATAGCTACCTTTTCACCAAATGCCCTAACACCAGCCACAGTGAAATAAAAAGCCTAGTTCCTCCCTAGAAAATAAGGTGGTGAGGTCTGAAGCGAGAACTGTATCCAGGCACATTACAGATGCTCATGAGACAGTAGCAGATCTTCCCTAGTAAGAATGGTGGTGACCACGGAGTCAGTTCATAGGTAAGAGTGGCCTTGCTGGGTGATTTCAAGTAAGCTTCTTTATATCTTTGATCTTTAATATCCTCATTCAGAAAATTAAGGGGTAAGCCAGATGACATCCAAGGCATTGAGTTTCAGGACTCAGGAGTTCCATCATCAATTTGACATTAATTTGCATCTCAGATTAATCCTTCCTCTAGAAAATCCCTCAAGAAGCAGTCCAGGTGAGATGAATAGGAACATTAGGGACATAAAGCAGGGCTGATGAGAAGGGGGTCTAGGTACTGAGGGTAACATGGAAGGCAGTTTATACCCAACAAGAGTCTGAATAACAGACCCTGCAGGTGGACTGGCCTACCACCCTGTATTTTCTGGGTCAGAGTCAGCTTTCCTATCTTAATATACAGCTAACACTCAAAAACAAGAGGAAAAAATACTCAAAGTCTGCCCTAAAAATTGTCTCCTTGGAAAAAAAAAAAAATAACCCCACTGCTTAACATCCTTCAAAGCTGTCACCTACCAACTCCGTGACAAAAACCGAACAAAGGGATTAAGGTAACCAGAATTATCCGACAAATGGTTCATTTATTTCCTTTTAGGACATCTCTATTTACATGCCAGAAAACACAAAATTTTTATTTTAAAAAGTCCAGCAACTGTTTAAAAAATGTTACTGGTCTGGACTGAGAAAAGGGATGTTACTGAGTCCTTAGAACTGGATATAAAGATTCCCAGGTGACTCCACAGAAGAAAATCTGCCTCCTGGTACAACACAGGGCACAACACAGAGCTGGGAATCTTGGGCTTCTTAGCACATGCTCGACTCTTACTTCCATTCAGTCCAAGCCCACTGGGCCTGCTTCCCACATCTAGTAAACAAGATGTTTAGGATGATCTCTAGATTTCACCGAAAAGCAGCTGGTAGGCACTTACTTAGGTGGCTAGTAAATAAATGGCCTACACCAAGCCAATGAAGAAAGAGCCAATGTCCTTTTTCCTGTGAGGGTTAGGAGTGCAGGAAAAATACGTTGTCCCTATATGACAGTTAAAACTGTTTATATAATATTCCAAAAATAGCTGACATTGTTTGCAGGGCTTTTTTCTTGGAGAGTATGCAGCCTATATTTTAAAATGTTAAGAAAGCTTTATCTTACCATTTATCTCAGAAAAAAATGGAGACACTTTTTATTTTTCATGCAGATGAGAAATACCAGACAACCAAGTTTTTTTAAACAAAGTCTTGGCAGCAAGCCACAGATCATTTTTCATAAAAGGGCGATAATGGGGGAAAGATGGCACGGCAGTTTCCTATTTCTTTCCTCTTGTTCCTTTGCCCATCAAAACACTGAAGACTTTGGGAGATTTAGTTCACAGACAAAATGCCTCTCTCACCTTGACAAAGAAATGACTCATAATTCTGAACTTGTTGGAAGGCACCATCAAAACAGAAATTTTTTTTTTAACTTTTCCAAAACCACAAAAAATAACTTTGCTTTTCTCTTTTTCCTTCCAATATAGGAAGAATTGCAATGGTTTGCTTGCCTCCCCAAAGTGTCTCAATGGTTCCATGACTGAGACTGAAAGCAAATTCTGCTGGCATTTTAAATTATAAAGTGTGCTCATTAATGGCATCGCTTAACCAAGAGTACATATGTGTTGTCTGATAATGTTCTTTGAAGAAATTTCATAATGGCTTAACTCTCCTAAACCCAGGCATCACCCCTAATATTTCATCACAATCACACAAGTACAACTCTCAACCCTCTAGCTTCTGCCAAGGTATTTTTACTGGGCCACCTTCTATGTTCCTCAAACCCCATTTGCCAGTCCAGTTATCACCCCTGTCCTCCACAATTTGGCCTCCTCCTACTGTTTCCATCTTTCAACACCTGCCAGCTGCGGTCACCTTCTTAAACCACCATACACAATGTCCTGAGCCTAATTTCAACTACGAATTAGATCCAAAGAAGAAAACTAGACCCAAATGACCCACTGGCTTCCAAGCACAATGTGGCTGTTCACCAAAAGAGGATATACAATTAGGTTGCTTCAACTTCCACAAGAGGGTCAGAGGGAGGGAGAGAAAGCAATGACTGCAGGCAAGTTTAAATGCAGTTTACAGTAAACTCATCTATGTGTCTCATTTCTGAACAAAAAATGAGCTGGGTCACCCTTCCTGGAATATCATTTACATCTGCTATAGAGCCTGAAGAAGCAGTTTGAAGTGTCCCATCCCTAAGAATAATCACACTTGACAAGAGTACAAGTCTGAAAAGCCTTTTGTGTTCAATGTGAATGCGTGTCTACAACCTAACACTCAAGTCTGTTCTTTCTATGGGTTCTGAAACAATAACAGCTAGGTAGAACACATCTGCCTCAATTCTAATGGATCATGCAAACTCCCTTCCTTTCTCTTCTTTAAAACTAAAATGAGAAATATGATAGAAAAGAACAAGCCAGTGAGGTCTCAGGCAGTATTATGAAATAAAGATCCCTAAAGCTTGGATAAATTGACTTTGGAGTTTACTTAGCCAAAGTGGAGACATATCGATACACAAATCCCATTTCTATCACTTACCAACTATATGGCCTCAGCCAAGTCACTTAGCCATTTTGTACCTCAGTTTCCTCATGCATAAAGAGGAAGAGCTAAGGCCCGGCACGGTGGGTCACACCTGTAATCCCAGCATTTTGGGAGGCTGAGGTGGGTGGGTCATGGGTTAAGAGTTCAAGATCAGCGTGGCCAACATAGTGAAACACCATCTCTACTAAAAATAGAAAAAAAATTAGCCAGGCAAGGCGGTGCACACCTGTAGTCCCAGCTATATTTGGGAGGCTGAGGCAAGAGAATCGCTTGAACCTGGAAGGCGGAGGTTGCAGTGAGCCAAGATTGTGCCACTGCACTCCAGCCTGGGCAACAGAGTGAGACTCCATCTCGAAAAAAAAAAAAAGATGAAGAGCTAACATGCATAAAGCTTAACAGTGTCTAACACACTGCTAATAGATGTTCAATTAACAGTAGCTTTTAGTTACAGCCATGAAAATGATAGATAAATCTTAGGTTATGACTGTAAACATCACACCCATTCACACTAACACAGAAGGAAGATTTAGCCCTTTTTGTCCCTTTTGGGCAGAGGGGACTTAAGTTTTCCAACTTCAACTACAACTCTGCAATTCAGCAGCATATAGAAGTCAGGACACCGGCTGTCTCAAAACCAAAGACCTCCTCTATAGCCTCCTTAAGGAAATGTTCAAAGAGGGGTCAAGCAGGTGATGTCTCTCATTATCTCCAGGTCTGGGACACAGGAGCCGAGGACTGGGGGTTCCTCTGGGGTGGGAGACAAGCTTTCTGGACTTTGCTCCCAGATAGGCTTTATTCCTGGACTGCTACCAGACGTTTTTCTCCTCTGCGGAAGTGACCTGGTGCCAGATCCTTTCAAGATATCCTCGCTCCTTGCCCCTAAAACAAGCAGAGGCTCATGCTTTGGGGAAATCAAAATGGAAGAGCAACTGATGTGTTTTTACACATTTCACCTGTGCGCGGTGGCAGCTCTGGAAAGGATCCTTCTGTCCCCAGCACTTCCAATGCCTACCAGCTATATCTGACTTCCAGTGTGTACAGGTCCCTAGTACTCTCCCGGAGTCCAACCTGGAATGCTGCTCACAGGTAACGGCACATCTTAAAATATTAAGAAAGCTTTATCTTTACCATTTATCTCAGAAAAAAAATGGAGACACTTTTTATTTTACATGCAGACGAGTAATACCAGCACAATATTTTGGACTTTCCTCCAAACTCTGACCCCAGACAGAAGTCCCTCAATGCAGCTTTCCCCTCCATGTGGACCTTCTGATGTTGTTCCAACACCGAACCTGCCTTTTTGACCCTTCCCAAGAATCTTGGAGAATCTGAGGAAAGTGACTGGCCTGCCCTACCCACTCCAAGAAGAAAACCCAGATCGCTGCACCTCGGAGGTTCACACTCAAGCCGTATCATCTTGGATATATGGCTTCATGCAGGAAAAGGAATGCCACTAACAGCAAAATGAATTGTACTCCAAAGTAATCCTGGTGAAGTTCGTCGTTATTGTTGTTGTTCGTGTTTATGAATCTCAGGCAACATTCTGAAGCAGGTGGTAAAAGTCCTGACATGAACATCAACAACTGGCCAACCTGGTATGTTTTGCACTAATTATATTCTTAAAGCCACCAGCTAGGTTTGATATGGCTAGCTAATCATGAGGCCCTGCTTAATGGACTACAGAATCCAATGATACTGACAAGCAGCAATACTTGTTTGGATTTGTACCTGGCTCCACCTGTGGTAGGAGAGGTTGTGTGCCTTTTAGGATCCTCAGCCAAAGTGGATGTCCTGCCTTAGCTCTAACTCCATCAGGAGAGCCGCGTCACTCTCCCCTTCACTGCACTGACACTCTCACACTGATTACACCCAGCACATTTTTATCTTATCTTTCTCGTGTCACATGTCCCATGTCCGTCTGGGGATGAGTCAGTGCAACTACTCCCCTGTCTGATGGTTTTAAAACTAGGAATGTCCTCAAAAGACCAAAACAAACAAGAGAAAAAGATCACATACAAATAAAAAAAAAGCCACGAATCCAACCTAAACGTAAGTTCTGTAAACACAATATATGCACTAAGGTGAACCCCATTTGGTTTCCTCTACACACCTGAGAGGATTCTTTATTGTTGTGATCCTGAAAGGTGAGTATCCTTGCCTCGTATAGAAGGCTACACAGCAACACAGATCTGTGGGAAGTCCAAAATACTCAAGGGGCTAGAGCTTTGTTATATTTCAACAGATACCACATTTTTTCTCCATTCTTGTCAGGATTCTGAAGCCAAGATGGCATGAGATGGTAGATTTTTTACTCCTATTACCAGAATAATTCTGCAGACTTAGCAAATGACTTAAAAAGCTGAGGTTTCAGAACCTCTAATCACCTGGAGGGCTTGTTAAAGAGTTTCTGATTTAGTCTGCGTGGGGTAAGCCTGAGAATCTTCATTCCCAGAAAGTTCCTAGGTGATGTTGACATTGCTGTGCTAGGGAACCACTTGGAGAACCATTACTTTAAAACATCAGGATATGGTGGAACCTGCTGGTATATCAGATTAGGTTGCACAAAAGAATACTAAGTTTATGCACCTCAGTTTTTAAGTCTTATGCAATGACTTAAAACAGCACCATCTCTTCTTTAAAACTCCTGAAAACTTCAAAATAAGTTAACTAAGGTCCAGTAGAGACTAGAAAAATGAGTAGGAGTTGGAAACTAAATACATCACACGCATTTATACTAAAAAGGAGGAGGAGCCTGCAGGTTAAACACAGTTTGTTAAGTGATAATAATGCTCTTGTCCTTAGAAGCCAACCTTCCTCTTTAATTCCAACTTTACAGCATTCCTTGTCATGTGGAGCTTCCTATGGAGTGGAGGGCTGAAACAGGTCTAAAACTCACTACCAAAATAGCTGGTAACTTCCACAGCCAAAATCTAATTTCTTGAAGATAGTGGTACTCAATTCTGGCTACACATTATCACCACCTGGGAAGCTTAAAAAATACAGATGCCCAGTCCTCATACCTAGAGATTCTGACCTAACTGCCTTAGGATGGTACCTAGACACTGGTGGTTTTGAAAGCTCTTCAGGTGATTCTAAAATGCAGCCAGGGTTAAAAACCACTGATGTAGGAGAAAGGTGATGGGTGGATAGGAAAGACAAGGGGAATAAGCCCTCTTTAGACAATGTGTAGTAGATATAAAAGGAAAAGAATGGGACAGCAGCCAGGAGTGACGAGGACAAGTGAAACTGAGGTTAATCTGTTAGATTCTGCAAGGTTGATCTAGGGATCAACCCAATGTTGGCTGTCTCAGATTCAAAAATCAGAAATAGCTACATGATCAAGGAAGTACCCTCATATGCCAAAGACTTGGTAAGAGTCCAAAGAACATACCAGGAAATCCTCTTAACAAGGTATACTATTTTTTTTCAGAAGTTACTGAGAACCTGAGGCAAAGAATTTTTAGTTTTTCACAAATCATCTAAAGGCTGGACTTTGAAATCATGTACCAAAAAAATAAAATAAAATAAAATTTCTCTCTCAGCAAAAATAACTTTTTTAAATGGGGAGGGAAGAGGGAAGAGATTAAAGAAGTAACTCTCAGAGCACTCAATAGCTGATATCATCCTCCCAGTAACCTCACTGACAAATGGGTTTTCAAAGCTGTAAAAACATGTGATGCAAATGATAAAACCTTGGTATTTTCTTCTCTTCTTTCTTGACCAGCACACACACATGAGGTAACAAGCTGAAAAAAAATTTTTTTGAAAGCTTTATGATCCCGTTTAAGCCACAACAATGAACACAAAAGAAACCAGTTAGAAGAACTCAGTCAATGGAAAGAGCAAGGACTCTCCATGCAGGCAACAAAGATGTCAGGCGAAAATCATCTCTGCTCACATCAATAGGGCAAACACTGGGAGCCCACAGACAAAAATCCAGATGTATTTCCACTGCATTAAAAGCTAAACAGATACATCCATTTAAATTTTTTTTGGTGGATGAAAAAATGTAGATGTGGATAAAGCTGCATCTTAAAAACAAGAATTGTAATTTTTGACTGAAACATTCATCTGGTAAACAACTTATTTCAAAGCCAACTTAGAAGATATACTTTTCACTAGCACCACCCGTTACGTTTCCTAATTTAACATATGGTACACCTTGCTTATTGAGCACTGGCTGCTAATAAATTAACTTGAAGCATTCACTGATTTTATGAGACTATTGGAATAAACCTCTCTTCCCAATAAGCCTCTTCCCAAGGAACATCTACTAAATGATGTCCACAGTCAAATGCTGAACTTGACCTTAACAAATGACAAAACCTAAAATACGGCCCAAATCACCTAGTCTTTCAGTCAAATAAGGATCTTTCTTGGAAGGGGAGGAGACTAAACAGGACTGATTTGGATAATTCAGTTCAGCAGAGGACATGCATCTATTCAAAAAGAAGGCTGTAAACTTATCTTTATTAGACAGGCTTGGAGATAGAAGGGCTGATTTAGGCCACTAATTTCAAGAAACAGTATACTAGCTCACCTAGGAAATTATCTATTAGGAGCTTAAAGAGTCCATGTGTTCTAAAGCAAACACGCTTACGCCAGTATCAGCTTGAAGATAACTTTAATCAGGCCTACGACATTTTCATAAGTCAATTCCAGGCTTCTCAGGGTCACATAAATGATGCATCTGATCTAATTGATCATTATTAAAGAAATTTAAAACAGATCATTATTAAAGAAAATTTAAAAGGAGCAGGGTCAGAGCTTCAATTTTTACTTAAAATTAACTTGCCCAAAATGTTATTAGTCTGTGGGCCTCAATCTGCATAAGTATATTCGTACATGTCACATTAATGCTGTTAATGGGACTACTGAAAGTGAGTAAGATATGTCCCTTCTCATCCTACCAACCGAAATTTTTCTATTGCAAAAACAAAGACAACAAAACCCCGTACCCAATTTGGACTCAGATGCAAAAATATGAAGGATGAGATTAACAAGTCTTTGGTTTGCAAATAAATGTTGACGGAAAGCCCTAGAGTAGCTACGGGTAAGGTAAAAACTCTGGAAGACCTATCACAATGCTTTTAAATTAGGTAGATCTTTTTTTTCAGTGATTTATCAACAGGAAAAGTTCAAATGAAAGAGATCTAGAGAAAGTGTTTTACTCTGTGAAACCATCACAGTATCAGAAGAAAATTAATCTACATCTTTTTTTTAAAGATATTAAGTAAAATAAAGTAGGAAGAAACAGGAGGAAGGTAAGCAGGAGGCTTTAAACATCACTCAGTCCAAGCTTAATATGAAATATGGAACCAAAGCAATTATGCAGGTAATTTATGATCAAAGAAATATCATTTTTAAAAATCAGTGATTAGGACACTTCAGGAAAAAAGCAGTTTTGTGATGTGAATTACCTGAATTAATGACTTAACTATCCACTTGATCTATTTAATGCAGTAAAAAGAGAGAACCAGTTTTCAATGAGACAAGCTCAAATGTACATAATTTTACGCCCTCCTTACATTTCAGGTTTGTACCCAAAGTTGTCCCTTTAAAAGTCCACCGTGGCACTGCCACCTTCTACTGCAGCAGTCTCCAGCCGCACCGTCCTCCCCTGCATGCTGTTATACTTGGTTATCAGGTAGCACCGTTCTGCCTGCTCACGTTTATCACAGAGTTTCAGTTTATCCTCTGGACATTATCCAGACACTACTTACCCATCTTTACCATGAAACTGAGAGTTCTGTAATTTTTTTCCGACATACACAGAACAATATGGAAATATTAGCATTCTGTTAGCTACATTTTATCTTAGGGCACATAGGTACTGCCTTCCTGTGGCCAATTAAAACCCATCTTAGGACTTATACATATTTTTACCTTGAAGACAAAAGCAGTAGGCTCTTCAGTAGAGATAAACACTAACCTGGCCAGCAACTTGCATTATGCAACATTTTCTGTTTCTGTCTTGGCAGCCTGCCTTTAAACTTGTTAGTAACTGCACTGCAAAGAGACGACCACCTCACACAGTATTTTTAATATCATTAATTATGAGTTCTGATTCAGCAGCAAAACCTCTGCCAAGAATTCCTTGTAAATGTGTTTTTTTCCTAAAATCTGCTTTTCTTGATGTTGCCGTCTGCATTCATCTACCTGCTTGAAGCCTATAAAAGCACAGATATCCTACTGTCCCAATACAGAAACTTCTGCGATAAGGGCCCATCCCAAAAGATTTCTACCTACCATGTGTCACTCTATTATTCTAAATAGTACACTGTGCATCCATAGTAAACCACGGTCACACCTGGTAGTGACCGAAGAGAAATGGAGACTCACCAAACCAACAGGTTTCTGACAGAATTCTCAAGCCATTCCTACTCTCCCATTAAAGACCCAGGTACATGCTAATTCTTAAAAGTTATTTAGCTCATACAAAAATCAAGGAAAGGAGCCTAAATCACAGAGCCAAGTCCACTTCCCACCAGCACACAGAGAGATGCTGTTACTCAGAGTCAGCACGACTCTGAAGATGATCATTCAAGACGAACTCAAAAGGATTAAGGTGGGGATTCCTGGGGACAGAGATGAAGAATGCGGCACAGAGTAGAAACTTTTTAAAAGACAGCTCTTTAATTTCTTGTTGTACCCCACCCAAAGTCCCACATACACTCCAAAAGACAGGAAAGCATACTAGGAAAGGCAGACGCTCCCAAGTCAGAGAGCCCTGGGTTTGGATTCCAAGCAAGTCAGTTTAACCTTCATGAACCATTTCCTTGTCTTTAAACTATAGGATCGATATTAAATGTAAAAAAACCTAGTTAAGCAACTGGCACATAGTAAGGGCTCAACAAATCATAGCTATTATTATTGTCATTATTATTATAAATAAGCCAGAAAATGTTTTGTGTAGACTCCTTTTTATCATAAAAACCAAACTGTATCTCTAACCTAACCCTGACACCCCTCTCCAAAAATATTATTTTAAAATATGAGAACAAACAGATGTAACTGATCCTTAAATGTCTGAACATTTCAAGCCAAACACCTACTGGGTACCTACCAGATATCTACTGCTACTGCTGCTGCTTCTATGAGGACAACCACTCTACGTTCTGCGCTTCATCAGAAGAGCTGGTTTTTCAGATGTAAATATAAACAGAGGGGAAGTGAGCCTGAAGCACCAAGCGTGTGAGACTTTGAAAGGTTTGAACCTAGCATAGGACACACTGAGGGGACTCCAGAGAGATCTGGATTAGCCTTACTACCATCACCGATGGCAGTGAATATGGTATGCCTCCATCTGCTCAAGCCTTGACACGGCCAAAAGGAGGCTTCTTCTTCCACACTATTCTCCCCCTGCGGATCCATGGTTTCTCCTTCCCCTCCCCTCCAAGACTGACTCTACTAGACCAAAGCCCTCAGCCAGACTTCATGGACTTACTATAAACCTCAAGTCCACAATCAACAAGCACAGCCATACCATCAGTTCACAAAACAGGCAGAAAAAAAATTCAGTAAGCAGGGGATTAGGGGGAAGGACACATCTTATCCAAAATGCGCGAGAGGGACATGTTCTAGTAGCTCTAACTGGGAAATCAAGGAAAATTCACGCCTCCCTCTGTCCTCACTGTAGGATAAAAAAAGAAGAAATGTAGTTGACAAGAAAGTAGCCTATGAATGATTATCAACACTTTAATCTGAATCTAAATAAAGGCTTTTTATTCTTCTCCATCTGCAACTCTGCCATTCCCACTCTTCAATCCCTAGGCTGTTAGGTTAGTTTCTTAGACCTGCCCTAATAAATTACCACAAATTTAAGTGCTTAAAACAACAAAAATTCACTCTCTCTCAGTTCTGGAGGCTAGAAGTCCAAAATGAAGGTGTTGGCAAAGCCATGCTCCCTGAGAAGGCTCTAACCGAGGATATTTTCTTGCCCCTTCCAGCTTCTGGCAGCTCCTGGCAATCCTTGGTGTTCTTTGGCTTATAACTGCATCACTCTAATCTCTGTCTCCAACTTCCCACGGCCTTATTTGGGTCTCTGTGTATTTTCTCCTCTTCTTATACACACCAGTCATTGGATTTAGGACTTGCCCTAAGCTGATATGACTTCACCTTACTTCTGGAAAGATCCTATTTCCCAATAAGGTCACCATTCTGAAGTTTCAGGAAGACATGAATTTTAGAGAAAAACTATTCAACCCACTCCAACTGCCATGTAAAAAATAAACCCCCACCACCAAAATATGGGCATCGTGGAGGGAGGAGACAAATTATAGCATTACAGAATTACAAGAAGTTCAAAGTTAGGGTAGTCTCCTGTAGATCCGTGACTACTCATTTTTGAGCTGGAAATAATGTTGTTCTTACTTTTACCTTACCTTTCTCTCTTACCTGAGAGAAATGTACACACATACATTTCTCTCACCCATGAGGAACTATGAAGCTTTGGAAAATATCAAAAGTCTCAATCAAAATAGCACTAAAACACAGAACATCTCACTGATCCAGACACTTGACTTCTCCGTAAAAATTTGGTAGTAGGTATAAATGAATATATGGTATCAAGAATTGAGTAGCAAAAAGAGGAAAGGCAGGGGAGGATATTTTTCAGCTAAAAGCACTCTCATTTCATGATCTAGGAATGGGAAGTAAACCATGGGTCTTAGAAGACCAAGGTTTCCTTTAAAACACTTGCTTTAAGTTTTTAATCTCCACACACCCTCTCCCAAATCATCCTTTTCTGATGATGACAATAAACTTACATGGAAACACTATTCAGAGTTCTTTTTTAAAAAAAAAAATCAAGGTATTATTTTAGCTGAGTGGAGAAAACAAATACTTGAGATCAGCTTTAAGACTTGTGTACTCCCTCTGCTGGCTCTGAATTTAAAGTAAACCCTCAGTAGCTTCAAGGGCCAACTTTATTAACTTCACTAGCCATCTACAATATAAGAAAGGCTGGGTGTAGTGGCTTACATTTGTAATCCCAGCAATTTGGGAGGCCAAAGCAGGAGGACCACTTGAGCCCAGGAGTTTGAGATCAGCCTGGGCAACAAAGTGAGACCTTATATCTCTACAAAAAAATCATAAAATTAGCTGGATGTGGTGGTGCTCATTAGTACTCCCAGCTACTGGGGTGGCTGAGGCAGGAGGATCATAGCTCTCTACAGAGTGAGTCAGGAGTCTGAAGCTGTAGAGAGCTATGATTGTGCCACTGCACTCCACCCTGGGTGATAGAGCGAGGCCTTGTCTCAAATAAAAAATTTAAAAATTTAAAATAAAAATACACAACGAAAAATATGATGTGGATTCTTCTACCTGCCCCCCACCCCCTAATGGTCTTCAAAGGAATACCCTAACATACACTGAAAACTGCCCAACACATCTCTCTTGGATTTACTACAGGTTCACTCCAGAATGAAGCTAATGTATGCTGTCTGTCTGTTTGGGGGAGAGTTTACTTCCTGCTCTAGCCCTGCTTCCTACACATGTGCCACATGTTTTCCTTACTCTGTGCTCACCTCTCCACTGCAGTCCTAGGGCACATCTGGACACCAAGGTGTGACGAGCCTCCAGAAGATAACCTGGTTTCCTCACCCCAGGCAATGACCCAGGAGTAGCAGACTTACTAGAAGAACCACAGCCCAGCAGAGAAGTTAGTCCTCTTCACTTACTATGTTATTCCATAGTAATAACTGAGGCACTGAAGAGAAAATGTCTCAAGATTAAAACCTCAAAAAATCAGGAGTGAAAAGCAGAACAAGCGAACTGTAGAAACGCCTGGCTTGAAACACACTCCAATCATACGTTTCCATTTTACCAAGAGTGATACATCACAGCACTCTATGGATGCCTGCTACTGTAGTTCTTTTTCCTTTAGGGGAGACTGAGATACTGGGAAATGAATGTCATTTGGTCAAGAATAAAATGGTGAAAGATACTGGGTCTGTCTGGGCAATGATGCAGTCAGAACTGGGGTCTTCTATCATAATCACTAGCCTAACCACCTATTCAGAATTTGGAAGAGCTGCACACTGGTCCTGAAATAGCTCATCTCAAAGACTGCCTGCTATCTCCTTTCCTTTCATACGTGACTTCTATTTCCCAATCTATGGACAGAAAACTTGAAGTACATTTGGGACTTCTGCCCCAAAATGAAGAACATCACAAACAACTAAGGTTTTACATAACAGCTTTTTTCCTAAAAGCAGGTAAAATAAACGTTAGGCAAAACAATTCTATGATGACTTTCTGGACAGCGCGTGTTGATGTTCCATATGGTGGGATATACATATAGAGGGCAAATTTGGTTTCATTTTTCTCTTAATACAAGGTCATCCCAAGATCACTCTTCCTTCAGTTTCTGTAGTAAGTAGTGATGGACACTTACAGAGTTTTCAGCAACTTATGCATTGGGCAACAAGGCACTGCAAGAAACCCCAGATAGCACAGCATCATCTCACATTTACTCCACATCACATCAACATCGATGCTAGGAGATCTAAGGCTGATGCCACCTTCAGAGCTGCAAATACCCAAAAGACTTCACCCATGACACCAGCTCATTCCTGGGCCACACAAGGTCATTCCTGAGCCACATCAGCCCCTTTCAGAGTCACAGCCCCAAAACTAAGGCTATCCGTATGGGCTGATTATATAATCCAAAAAGCAGCTCCAAATATTAGAAACACTCACTTGTCTGGCAGATACATTCCCTAATTTCAAGCCTCTTTCACTGTGCTTAAAAATACTCAGGAGTCGCAGGAAAATGACAAAATAAACAGGTAGGAGTCATGGGGTGGGCAGAGTAAGTCGTGTTGAGAGAAAAGGCACTTTTAGCAAGGTAAGTTGAGTGTGCTGATGGAGAACACAAAAAGAGAACCATAGTGACTCCAGTGTGTTACAGCCTAGAAGAGGGGAGGAGAAGCAGAAGACAGCGAGTGAAGTAAGAGCTTACAGAACTTGAGGCAAACAACACATATGAACAGCTGTGAAACCACAATGGTAGGCAGCAGACACTGTAGTACAGTGGTACTGACACACTCTTTTTTTTTTTTTTTAAAGAGAGAAGGTCTCACTCTGTCACCCAGGCTGGAGTGCAGTGGTGCAGTCATGCTGACTGCAATCTCAAACTCCTGGGATTAAGGGATTTCCCTGCCTCAGCCTTTCAAGTAGCTGGGACAATAGGCATGCACCCCCACAACCAAGCTAATTTTTTTTTTTGAGACGGAGTTTCGCTCTTGTTGCCCAGACTGGAGTGCAATGGTGCAGTCTCGGATCACTGCAACCTCTGCCTTCTGGGTTCAAGCAATTCTCCTGCCTTAGCCTCCTAAGTAGCTGGGATTACAGGCATGCACCATCACACCTGGTTAATTTTTTGTATTTAGTAGAGACAGGGCTTCATCATGTTGGTCAGGCTGGTCTCAAATTCCTGACCTCAGGTGATCTACCAGCCTCAGCCTCCCAAAGTGCTAGGATTACAGGCGTGAGTCAACACACTGGGCCATATCTGTGTGTGTGTGTGTGTGTGTGTGTGTGTGTATATTTTTTTTTTTTTGGTAGTGACAAGGTCTCACTTTGTTGCCCAGGCTGGTTTCAAACTCCTGGCCTCAAGAAATCCTCCTGCCTTGGCCTCCCAAAGTGTTAAAATTATAGGCATGAGCCACTGCACCAGTGGGACACACCCATAACTCCACCCCTGCTAGCTGTGGAACCCTGAACCAGTCACTCACATGTTCCTAACCTGCAAAATAAAGTAGTTAGATGATCTTTAAGATCTCTTTTAGTTCTGAGTTTTAGGCAACAAGTAATACAGATGAGTCAGTGGCATCAAGGCTCCATATCCATTCCAGAGGAAGGCCAGATCTACATCAGGCCCTGGGAGACAGAACTGGGGAGCCCACATCAGTCCAGGGCCAAAAATGTGCTCTATCTAATCCAGGTGGAGCCTGGAAAACCAAAGCTTCTCCCAAATAGACCCAATCCACAGGAGCCATGGTACGGTGGCTTTGCATCTCCAAAGCAAGCTCAAAACGATCTGCAGAGTTAAAGGCCAGCTCCAAGCCATGCCCGACATCAAATCTGCCATTTGCCAGCAACTTCTTAGCAGAGTTGAAGTACTAGAGAAAGCAGAAATACAGATGTAAAAAAATGCGATGGGAATAGGCAGCAATGACAAGTTCACAAAGCACAGATATGCTGTAACTTATTCTCTGTCTCCTCGATCAAAATAGGAACTCCTGTGAGTAAACTGGAACTTTACCTGCCTTGTGCTACCACTATATCCCTAGGTCCTGACAGAATGCTCTGTAAGCAGCATGTCGTTGATAAACATTTGTTGAATACATGAAACAGGATGTGATGCAAATGGGTTAAAAGGGTTTTTCTCTTTAATTCACTTACTGTATACCAGTTCTAACACCCACTGATATCAACCCATCTTTGTATTTATGATCCCCAGCTCTTTTTATAGCACCAAAAAGGTGAAGTGGCTCTTCAGGCCCCCTCAATTTGTGATGCAGGAAAAGGAGAGAAATGAGGAGTTGAGAATAGGATCAAGTCTGTCCCCACAGGCAAAATAAGTGGGTATACAAACAAAACAAATTCCATATTCTCTTTAGCTCTGGGAATCCGGAATGTGACGCCCCAGCTATGGGTAAGTAGGGCAACCCACCAGAATGTACAGGCCTAAACGGTCTTTAAAAAAAAAAATTAAAACAGGGTTTTGCTATATGCCCAGGCTGGTCTCAAACACATGGGCTCAAACCTAAACAGCCTTATCTTTGCATTTTCCATGAAGATCTTTGAATGGATAGTAAACTTTTGCAAGACCAAATTAAATGCCTTCTTAGTGAGACTTCTTAGTGAGACAAATTAAATGACTTCATTAATTTTCCAAACAAAAATAACCTGCAGGTTTTAAGTAAGAATCACAACAGAGTACTAAAAAGTTTAACTACAAGATGTTCTTGTATGGTATCATTTTCTTAAAATAGAACCCTCCTAAAATCTCCTAAAAATAAGTCTGCTGTAGTTTCATTTCATTTTCTAAGAAGGAGATAAACATATCAAAACACACACTTAACTTCTTTTTTAAAGTCTCTCTGTTACATGGGACTCACAGATCAAAGTCAAAAGGGCTAATTTCTTCACTTCAGAGGTCAATGACACAGCTTTGAGAAAGAGGAAAAACAGTCCCTCTAGTGTACTGGGGCTGTAGAAAGAGGAAGTATATTAGTTGAGAATCACTGACGAAGACACTATTGCCAAAGGAAATTACAAAACGACATTCTGGCAACATGGGCCAAGCAGACAGATTCTTCACACACGACCGTAACTGGCCTTTTGGCGAGTTGCTCGAAAAGGTGACTGAGGTCAAAATTATAAGCCAACATGAAATTATTATGACTTAGTCATTTTGAAATTTAGAAAAAATTTAAAAGAGTTGCAGTTAAAATAACATTTTCCTAATACAGTATGTTGAAAAGGAACTGGATGTATTTATCTAAAGAACAGAAACAGTGAGGACATAAATAAGCATTATGTGACAGGTCAGTCCCCATCTTTTTACCTTGGCAAGAAGCCATAACAGTACACATTCTTACATGAAAGAAGACTCAGACTCTTGAAGAATTATCCTCTGGAGCAGCAGCAGCAGCAATCTTAACACAGTATCCCTCACATCCGTGAAACTATGAGAACCACTACAGAAACTTCAGTCTGGCTTATTTGATTATGCCCTGACCCATGGGAAAAGCAAGTGTGTGCGGCATATAAGGAAATAAGTGACAGACAGATAGGCCTTCCAGGTAAACCCTGGAATCCTCAGAGGTCTCCCCAAGACAAGAGGAACTGAGAGAACTCACTTGTTCAATCATGGGTGCAGTACAAGCTTAATCTGAATTAAAGGAAATGTAACCTTTTCCCCTCTTAACCACATCTGATTATTCATTTCTACTTTAATGCCTGAGGTAAGGGAACCTGTGAGATAGCCATCATCCTTCTCCCTGACACAGTATGCATCGGACAAATTTAAGTAACCAAGAGCTTCCTTCTTTTGTTAAAATGCTATCTTTCCTGCCTTTTTTTATCACTTCATAGTTCCTAAGTAATCCTACTGACAGGCACAGACAGCTATACAAACATGATACACTCACTCAGCCTCCATCTACATTTGCCCATCCTTTTGATGTTGAAATAATAAGATGTTTTTAGACTCAGAGGCAAATACACCTTTCAGGAAAGCAACCTCTCTACTTATGTAAGACTCTCCATTACCTAAAAAATGACCTTTAAAAAAAGATCAATTTAAAGAAGAAAATGGAGAACAAAAACCTCTAGAATTGTGGCTACTAATTACCTCTCTACTAACTAGTTGTGTGATCTTAAGAAAGTCATTAACTTCTCCAAAAATCAGGTTCTTCACCAATAAAATAAGAGGGTTGAACCAGATCAGAAAACTTCATCCTGGTTATATGTTAGAATACTTAAATACCTAAGAAACTTAAAAAAAAAAAAAAAATCAATACTAAGCTGCACACAAGCCAAATTCAATCAAATTCTCTGGGTATTTGTACTTTTCAGAAGGTCCAAGGTAATTCAAACATGCAACCAGGGCCGAGAACCACTGGTTTAGATTCCAATCTCCAAACCCTCTTTTCTAATTCTTTCGTTTTATGATGTTAGGGTGATAATTTTGGTTACAAGGTCTCATAATGCAGTGGCCTGAATAGCCTCAAAACAAATTAAGGCCTAGACTCCGCATACCGTGCCCTTTATGCACACATGTCTAAGAGATGTTAACCTGAATTCTAGACATTTTGGAAGTTAAAAAATTCTCATACATTACTCAGAATGAAAGTAGTGTGGTTTAAATGCACATGCATGCTTCCAAAATGACTAATCATGACAAGAATCAACTCCTAAACTTGGATGCATGGAAATGGGTCACAATTAGCCCCTGACCTCTCCCTTTTCCCTCTTGTTCCACTCCCACTAAACTACAAGCACACACAAAAAAGGTTGCCTATTAGTCATAATCAGAATATGAAACCAGCCCCAATTTCAAAGGGCCTTCTCCCTCATCAAAGATTTGAAAGTTCCTGCATGGCTCCATCTTTTGATGAAGGTCATCTTATAAAAACCCTAACAAAATTATATCCCTTTAGTCTTCAAGGATTAGTTGCCACATGACACTCAGAAATGGAATTGGGAAAAAAAAAAAAAAAAAAGTTAAGGTAAAAAAAATCATAAAATGTGTGCCTTGTATTAAACATATTAAGCCTTGAGAATTTCTATTTACAGCATTTTATAAGATTTCAGTTGAAAAGGGATGAGAGAGCAGAGGAGGGTAAAAGAAACCATGAGACAAAAAAATGGTTATGATATGAAATCATAAAGTTTATGACTAGGTCCAAAATCTGTATTGCCAAGTCCTACACACGATATGAAAATATAATTAGCCCAATCTCAATTTGTGGCTACTTTTGGTAATACCATTTTCTTATGTAAATCTTCCCCCATAAAACAAAACTCACTCAACTTATCTTTAAGCATAAATATAATAGCAACAAGTATTATTTGTGAAATTATTTTTGTGATCTTAAAAATCATAGGAAAGGTGAAAACTCCTTCCTACATTAACTTTTTAACTAAGTTAAAAGTTAGCTAACTTTTCACTAACATATTCTCTACACCAAATTCAAACATTCAAGACTACATTTCATGTGAGAAATCTAAAAACGATTTCAAACCCGCAAATTCATGTTCTCGGATCCTGTCCACTCACCCCCTTCCTGATACTATACACTGAGATCTCACCATCCACTTGGCAACTCAGTTTTAAAAGATACTGCACTAGTGCTCTTTTCAAATGGAATTGTCTAACTTTCATCCTTTCTGTAAAGAACTCTCATATCATAAAACTGGCATTCTTTTATAATAAAATTAGACCAAATATAAGACTCATAATGTTAGCATTTGTTAAAAGAAATGAGACAGATTTGTGGATTAATATCAAAGCACACGTTTTGCTTTTAAACTACCTAAATAAAGCCTCTCTGATACAAGCTGTATTTAACTTTGCAAGGGCTTTCGAAAAGCAAAATAAAACATTCTCTACATTAAGTTCTTTAACTTTTTCACATACAGCCTCCTCTCCAGTGCTTTAATTCAATTATCCACTAAGATTAAATTGTTCTTATTTTTATACCTCCTGAAACCCAGGAAGACAGAGGGCTCCCCAATGACAATGAAGGAAGGAAAGGAGGAAGCAACTACTTTTTTCACTGAAAAAAAAAAAAAAAAAGAAAAAAGAAAGAAAAACTAAGCTAAATTGCAAATAGGAGAAACTGATAAGAGATGTGTATCTCCAACTGCACTGGACTCTTTGGCCTGGTACTGACTGACACATTACTATCTTGAGAGAAGGGGCAAGGGAGGTGCCCAGGAAGAGCAAAGAAGCTGGATATCAGCAGCCCAGCAGGGGCAGAGGAGTTAAATCTCTTTGGATAGCCAACTGCAGGAAGTCATTACATCATAGGCCTTTCCACACCTCTCTCCCTACCACGTGTCCCGTGCCCCAAGAGAATGAAAAGGACCGGTAGAGAGTCTCTCTTCGGGTTCATTTACAGGTAGAAGCCATTAACGGCCCAGCCCAGCCCCCAAACCTCCCAAGTGTCAGAGTGAATGAGGCACAGGCCCGAGTCCCCTACACTCAAGCCCTTCCCTCCAACAGTGCCAGAGTCCAGGCCTCTCCGGGAGCCGCGGGTGCGGCCAGTCTGGATTGAGGTGGCCAGGCCAGCCGGTTCGAGGCCCCAGGCATTTCAGAAGCTAGTCAGGAGCAGGTTTACTGGTGTGATATCTCTGAGAAGAAAAGGTGTCAATGCAGGCAAGAAAAGGAAGCCGTCCAGGAAGAGGTTTGCAACCACTGCCTTTTCTAATGGGATCGATAAGCCTGTGGGAGTTAACACCCACAAGCCGAAACTTGGACCCCGAGGGTTCTCACTCAGCTAGTGACGACACAATATATTCCTGTTACAGACTAAAAACCACACATCCAACCCCTCCTCCGGACACTGCATACAAAACACTCCCCCACATCCTTCACTCCACCCACAGTGCCCGAAACAGACCCCCACCAAGGTAAACTCTACTCCAAAGTGGCTGTGGACCTACCTCCTCGACGCTGTCCTGAGAATCCAGCAAACGTACTCCTGTCCGTTCGCCCTTCCCTCGCCGGCGTCCCCTGCCCCCTTCTCCTCACCTGGCCAAGCCCTAGGTTTGTGGGGAGCCTCTTTCCCCCATCCGAGGCCGTTCCCAGGTGCCCTTACTCCGGGGGTCAAAAAGAACCCCCAAAACCTCACAGCGGAGGCTCCCCCTGCCAACCCCGCTTGCCCTGGAGCCCGCAGGCGCGCTCCGACAAATCCAAGGAGCGTCTCGCGCTGCGCAAGAGGCCCGGCGGGTCCAGCCGCCAGCCAGGGGTGGGTACGCACCTTCCAGCCGGCAGAGCTGTTGCTGTCGCCCTTATCCTTGAAGTAGGGCACGCAGCGCACCATCCACTCGTAGATCTGGGACAGAGTGAGCCGTTTGTCCGGGGAGCTCTCGATGGCGCGGGTGATCAGGTCCGCGTAGGACAGGTTTCCCCAGGCGTTCCGCCGCGACGAGCATTTCCTCGGCTGCCCGGAGCTCCCAGCCGCCCCCGGCTGCGGCGGTGGCAGCGGCTGCTGAGGCTGCAGCGGCGCCTGCGTCCCCCCACTCAGCGTGCCCGCCGCGGGGGCTGGCCCGGACCCGGGGTCTTGCCCTCCCGGTGCCAGCAGCCGCGCTGAGTCCTCAAGGAGCAGCCCGGAGCCCAGGGTGCCGCTCCCGCCACCGCCGATCGCCATGGCCGAGCTGGCCCGGCCCCCGCCGTCCTCGTCGTCTTCATCGTCCTCCTCCTCGGGGATCATGGAGTCGGCAGCTGTCTCCCCCGAGGGCTTAGCAGGGCTCGCTTGGAGCTCCGGCCTTTGCAGGGGCCACGTACAGGAACGCGGCCGGCTCTGGGGCTCGAACTCCGGGTCCAGCTCCACTTCGAGCGGAGAGAGCGGGACCGGGGAGGCCGGTGCCTCTGCCATCTTCGCCGCCCGCCCGCGGCTGGGGCTCTCGCGCTCTCCTCTCGCGCCGGGGCGGGGTGTGGCGGGGGAGGAACGTGGGCGCCGCGAAGGCTCCGGCTCCCGGGCGCCGCCGCCGCCGCCTCCTGGGGAAGCACGAGAGGAGAGAGAAGGAGAGTTGGTTATCCCGGGCCGGAGCCCCGTCCTCGGCGAGTCCTCGCCCGCCGCTGCTGCCTCCCAGCCGCGCCGCGCCCGCCTACCAGGAACAGGCGGACCTGGAGACGTGCGGCCAGCGAACCTGGCGCAGCAGACACCGCCCCCCGGCCAGGCCGTGGGGGAGCTGCGAGCGAATCGACGGCCTCGCGCGGGGCAGCCCCCTCCCCCCGCCGCCCAGCCGCAGGTCCCTCCCGGGCTAGGCTGCGGGGCGGGGAGAAGGGGGAGGGGCACCCGGGGGAGGGGCGGCCGCGCCTTTAAAGCGGGCAGCGGCCGGTGCTGGCGCAGCCGAGCCGCGGTCGGAGACCGAGCTCGGGCGTGCGTGCGTTTGTTTATATTTCGCTCGGACTCGCTCTAGTGCCTCCCGCGGCGCCGCCGCTCAAGTCTGTGTGGTCTTCGGTTCTTTTCCCCTTTCCCGGCCCTGCCGCCTCCGCGACCCCCCGTCACCCCGCAATCAGCCGAGTGGCCCGAGCCCGGGGACTGCGCGGGCAGCTCCCTCTCCCCTCTTCGCCCGCGGGCCGGAGGACGAACGCGGGTCTGGGCGCAGATGGGCCCTTGTCACTTCCAAAAAATAAAGGAAAGACAGAAAGAAGGGGGAGCAGCACCCCGGTGGGTGTTCGCAGAGGGTCGAGCCCGGTGGGGACGGCCACTTCGGGGTTTTGTATGGTTGGCATTCTCGCGGACGTCGTCCCCTCCGCCCCCTTCCCAGTCAGGATCCGGGGGAGGGAGCGAGTCGGAACATAAATCTTCCAACAGGTCGGGAAGCGCCAAGTCTCCCGGGCTGCCAGAAAACCCGGACCAGCACGTTCATCACCTCCTTGCTCCCGCTGCTGCCATCTTGACAGTTTCCCCCTTCCCTCGAGTCCTTTAAAAACACTAGCGGGCGAGAAGGGGGGCGCGCAAACCGCGGCTCGGGGAGGGGAAAGGGAAGCGCCCGGCCCAGCTCGCAAGCAGATCCGGAGTCACCGGGAAGGCGGCTGCCCGCTGCACGGCTCCGGCGCCTACCTCGCTTCCTTCCCTTCAGGGACGCGGCGGGACGATGCACGATCCCGCGCGGGCCCGGGGCACGGCGAGGAGGGGACGCGCAACCTCGGCGAAGGAGGAGCGCACGGGCCGTCGCCGCAGCCCGCCCGAGGAACCGCCTGTCAGCTCGTGCGCCGCCGCCTTCCACATTCCTCCTCCTCCCTTTCACGAGCTGGGCGGCCGCGGCAGCAGCACAAAGTTATAGACACACGCAGGGCGCCTCAACCTAAGCTGACGGCGGGCGGGCGGGCGGGTCCCCGCCCAGGGGGAGGGTTGGACGGCGGGCCGGGCGCGCGGCGGGCGTGCGTGAGTGCGCGTGTGTGAGCTCGCGCGCGCCTGCGCGGCCCGGGTCCGCGGGCGTGGGTGTCCGGGCGCGCGCCGAGGGTCGGGACTCGGCGGGCTCCCGCTGTCGTCCCCGCTGGGCTGCTCCTCCCTCCCGAGAGCCTCAACGACAACAAAGCGCGGCGCTGGCCCAGGAGAGGAAGAAGAACGGAGAGAGGAGGGAGAAGAGGGAGCGGCAGGAGCACGAAGCCCCCGACGCTCCAAGGAGCCCAGCGGCTTGGCTTCCCCGACTCCCGGCAGGGCGCCTGGCACCACAGGTCCCCGGCCTGCGCGTACGCTCGCCGGGCTCTGGGCTCACCACGGTGTCCGGTTCCCGGTTAGAACCCGACACCAGGTAACACCCGAGATAAGATGCTGACCGCAGATGGCCAGGGTTACAGCGGCGTGGAAATACTGAACGGCGAAGATGTTGGTGCCTGCACAACTTCGATAAGCCAATGCTCACAGATGTGATCAGGCACCAAAAGGTTTACACTGAGTCTCTCACCTTAGACGGTGGACCACAGTCGTGTTTCACTTTTCATGGGTTTCACAGCAAACGGGGGAGAGAGGTGTAACTAACTCCGAAAGAAATGCAAATCCCCCTCCCCGTCCTACATTCAAGAGCAGATTGAGAAGGGAAAAATAATTTTAGTCTAATTTATAAAGGACGACAAAACCGCTAAATGTGCATTTTTGACTTTTCAGAAAAGACGGATTCCTTTAGGCTTAGAAAAACATCTGCACAAGTCCTTATTCTACGATCCGTGCCCCAAATCGTTTATTTGTACTCTACGAATGCAGTACACGCGACATGCACACCAAAAGTATAGACACTAGTTCATAAATATCTTTAAAAAAAAAAAAATCGTTCTAAATCACCTGAGATAGCTCAGCGTAGAAGCGGGCTCTGCAATGACTGCCATACACAAAAAGGTCCAGCCCAGCGGACGCAGGAGCCAGCCCTCCCCGCAACCTCCGGGCTCCGGGCTTTGCGCAGCACCCGTCACTCAAGTGACGCGCGGCCCCGCCCCTGCACCAAGCTAGTTCGACGCGTACAAACAGATGATGTCATTGTCTTCACACGCGCGTGACCCCGGAGCTCTCCGCCGCGTCGCCATTCGCTGCGCCGCTTACTCGTCAAAGCACGCCGCGCACTGACTGGCCGCGGCCACCAGTCTCCAGGCCCCTGACGCCCCTCTCCGCCCCCCGCCCCCGCCCCCCAGCAAATAATAAACAATCGAGTAAAATTCTAAGGCATGAAGAGGAGAGGGAAGAAGGGAGAGGGCGCACCAGAAACCAATCCTTCGCGCGCTGACGGTGGGAGGGTTCGGGGGGTGGGGGGGAAATGCGAGAGGACAGCGGACGGGAAGAAGGGAGCCGACCTGGAGCGGTGGGTCTGGCCGCGGCGAGGAGGCGTCGGGGCGGAAAGTTGCCACGCAGTCGGCTGGGCGCGCTTGCTAGCAGGGGGCTCTAGGGCCCGGAGCGCCGGGGCTGGGGGCTCGGAGGCGGGGCGCGACCCGCCGAGGGGGCGGGGACTGAGCGGCGCCGGCCGACACGTGCAGGAGGAGGGCGGGCGCGCGCCGCACGCGCTGGGCCCAGGCGCGCGGCCCGGGGAGCCGCGCGCGCTTGTTTACCAGCGCACGTGGGTGTTATTTTTAAATGGAATGTGGCGCTGGCTGCGCCGCCCAGTGGCTGGCGCGTGGCGCGTGGGGCCGCCCTCGCTGGCTGGGGGACGCAGCGGGCCCCGCGGCGCGACCTCTCTGGGCGCTGCTCGCGAGGCAGCTGGGCTGTCCCACTGCTCGCCGCTGGTGTAGCCGGCGGCTCGGGCCAGAGAAGCTGATTGAGAGTTTCGCGCGCTGCCGGAGCCGCAGCGGTGAAGATGGTTTCCCGCCGCCGCCGCCGCCGCCTTTGCGCCCAGCTCGGCTCCCGCATTCTCATTCAGGGAACAAAGCCTTCTGCTTGACTTCGCCCAGGAGGCCGCGCCAGTCCTCGGCCACAGGTTCTGGAGTAGATCTCATACGCGCACACACTCACTGGCAGACATACTTTGGCCGCGAGGTGGATCCTCAGCACCCTACGTGCCCTGTGTCCTCGCTCCCTTGTACCGAATGCCCCCAGTTCACATGTGCCTATCTCGTGGGCATGTGGCTCTGCGTACAAATACGCTTCTGCTATTTCGGGTTGTCCTTGGAAGGGGAAGTCTGGGGAAGGGGGCTCTGACTGCCTACTGCGGTTGATCCTCTAGGCTCCTCTCCTCTCCTTGTAGGCCTGTCCCGCAGAGAGGCTCCGAGTTTGCATGGTTTACATACTGGGAGTGTGGACGGTGATGTACGACCATAACTCGGCTTCAAGTGTCAGTGCTTGGGTTGCAGGTTGGGGATGGTGGTGGTTAAATGCTGGTGTTCAGCTATGCACAAAGAACTGGGAGCTAGATCACCCGGGGCCGCGCATCGTGATGCAGCATAAAATTATTAGAATTTTCCGTTGCTGGCTTTTAATACTTACAACACTGTAGAAGAAACGCACACATTTTCTTCTCTAAAGCTAAGCAATCTTGTCATTAGAGTGCAGACCTGCAAAAGTAGAAAGAATGTGTTTACAGTGGCTGGGCTCTCAGCCATTAAATTTTCACTATAAACATGTTGAGTGTCCATTTACAGAATGCATATCCCAGGGGCATGCCAAGAGAGTTGAAGAGTCAGAAGTTTAGTGGATTAACCGAGCACTGTGAGCTTCACAGTGAGGAATAGGGGGCAGGCACATGATAAAGCCATTTCCCTCAAAGAGCTTACTTGGGGGTATAAGACATGTTAGAAAGTTAAATATTACAAGTTTAAAAGTAGTAGAAGTCCAGGCGCAGTGGCTCACACCTGTAATCCCAGCACTTTGGGAGGCCTAGGCAAGAGGAGATCCCTTGAGCCCAGGAGTTCAAGACCAGCCTAGACAACATGACGAAAACCGGGTGTCTACAAAAAATACAAGAAGTCCCAGCTATGGGAGGCCGAGCTGTAAGGATGGATCGCTTAATCCCAGGAAGTCAAGGCTGCAATGAGCCATGATTGTACCACTGCACTCCAGCATGGGTGACAGAGTGAGGCCCTGTCCTCCGCTCCCCACAACAAAGGAAAAAAAAGCAGTAGAAGACAAATACAAGAGGTCATACATAGAGTGTTGGATAAGTTTCAAATGAATTGAAGACCAAAAAACTTCAGATGGAAGTGACTATAAACTTGCAGCTTTGTAATGTGCACCTTACACTCGTAATTCGTGCATATGGGCAAAGTTTTAAGAACTCAGAGATTGAATCTAAGAGATTGTTCTCTTTCAGCCACAAATTGCCTTGACCTTTGCCTTCCTCTTGTAGGCCTCCTTGTCCCTTCTCCATTTCTTCCTACCATAAGTTATGGTTGTTAATTGAGAGGAAATGCCAGCATTACCTTTGAGGTAGAATTTTTGGTCAAAACTTTTCCCACCTCTTATTGACCAATTTTATACCCTATTTATTTCTATTAATAATTTAAGATGGTGATCATTCACTGTATTTTGCAAATCCAGTCACTGGAGGGACAAAATTTAAGATGTTTACCTAAGTAAGCTGGGTAAATTCACCATTTCAATCACCTAGTTGTGAGGGGATTCGTAGTAGATGCCAGGGCTTGCCCTCTGAGGGGGCACCACTCAGCACCTGTGTCCTAGCCTGGTTCTCCTTAGGTCTAGGCCAGCTGGAGCCTCCCTCTGACCCCAGAGCCCACATTCCAGGAACTGAGCCTACTGCCCCTCAGCAAGTGTGCACTTTCCTCTTGGGTTGGCTTCTGTGTCCATCTCAATGAAGACAGGAAACCAGTAGGATGAGGTTCCTAACAAATATGTGATCCATCTGGAGAGAAAGAAGAAATATCCCTGAATATTCAGGCCTAAAGCCGCTCCCTAGTCTATGTCTGACACCCTCATTAGTCCCTTTCTCTGCTTCCCCTCTCCTCAGCAAACTATTCTCATGCAGCACATGTTTATTGAACACTGTGTACCAAAGAGCTATGAGCTGTGGCTCGCCCTTTGGGCATCATTCCAGATAGGTTTCATCACCACGCTCTTCACAAGTATCTGTAGCTCCTGTCCTCTCTCTTCCCCTTTCCTCAGGCATGACAAACCTGGCAAAGCGTCCCCTAGGTTGTTACAATGACTGTCTGTGGTACATTTGGAGGGCAAGTATGTATGCTATCAGGGTAAAAAAAAAAAAAAAAAAAGCAGGGGTTCTAAAAAAGAGTGAATATTTACCTGAAATGGAATTGGATAGAAGAGAAATTGGGAAGAATTCTCTGTTTTGGTAATAGGAGGTAATATCTGTCATTACCCAACCTTTATTTGTCAGTAAGTTGCAGGTCTTGAACTAAGCACTTTATTTGCAGTGCTTGGACCTTACAAAGACCATGTGAGATATGTACAATAGTGCTAAGTGGCATGGGGGTTAAGAATTCAGGCTCTGAGGTTAAGTCTAATTTCTCAGTTAGCAGCCATGTGACCTTGGGATATCACTTAGCCATGGAGCCTCAGGTCCTCATCCTTAAAATGAGAATACCTTCGAGATTGTTGGAAGGATTGGAATAATTGAAATTATGAATCTAAAGCACTTAATATTAGAATAGTAGGGGGTGCTTTAAAAATAGTCATGCCCAGGCTCCACCTTGGACCAACTGAATTAGAATTTCTGAGGGTAGTGTCTGGCATTGTTTGTTTGTTTGTTTGTTTTTTTAATGTTTTCCAGGTGAATCTAAGGCAGTAAAGGATGAGAACCCTGAGACAGAGCTTTCTCTGCTGCACACGCCAGTGTTTGCCTTCAGCTCTGACTCTGGTTCCTGCTTAGAATGAGGACAGAGCCCTTAACTGACTACACACAGGGGGCAGCTTCCATACAGAAAACATCTTAGTTTATTTCTAGAACAACCTACCCCAGCAGGGACCATCCCTCTCATTTTACCAGGATTTGCCTCAGGTCACACGGTGAGTGGCAGGCCCAGGACTGGAACTGAGGATTCTGAATCCATGGCATATTCTCCTCCTCCCCAACACTGTACTGCCTCTCCAAAAATGGGCCTAAAGAAAAGGGGCTTTATTTGAGCCTTATGGCCTAGAGAAAAGGGGCTGGAACCAGATAAGCAGACATAACTGAGGCATTTCCCCAGCCTATCTAAAGCTAGTGGTTATCCAGCCAAATCTGCCCCAATAGGGTTAGTTTTGGCTCTCTCTGGTGGTTTTTAAATTTTTTATCTCTTGAGGTCAGGAATTCAAGACCAGCCTGAGCAACATAGCAAGACCCCCATATCTAAAATATTTAAAAACTAGCTAGGTGTGGTGGCGTGCACCTATCGTCCCAGGTGCTTGGGAGGCTGAGGTGGGAGGATCACGAGCCCAGAAATTCAGGGCTGCAGTGAAATATGATTGTGCCACTGCACTCCAGCTTGGGTGACAGAGAAAAATGCCACCTCTTAAAAAAAATTTCTTAGTCTGTTGCCAACACTTAAAAGGAAGAGATTTTACCTAAAATCTAGATTTCTAGCTCTTGTTGAGAAATTGGAATATATGGTAACACTGGCATTATATCCACAGGGTAACAGCTAGGATGTGCTCTAGTTAGTTCACCTCTCATCAGGCTGTCCCCACTGATCTCTGGGTGACTTAGCCACCTGATTTGTATCTTCTACCTCCACGGTGGAATTGACCCACTCCAGTTCAGGAGAGATGACTGTGCTCATCCCTTGGTAGCTTGAAATGGACTATTATGGGAATATTTACACCGCAGAAATTGGCAAATGCTAACCATCAAAGCTTTCTTTCTTTTCTTTTCTTTTCTTTTTTTTTTTTTTTTTTTTTTTCCTTTTCTTCTTTCAGAGGGCCAGTCTGCCAGCACACCATTGCCCCTACTCCACTCCAGGCACTGTCTTGCATTCTGAGAGGAAGATTTGTTCTGAACAGAAAGTAAAGGAAACAGAAGCACTGGGGAAACTGTACCTCAACTCTGCTTAGCAACTGATTATACATTATCTAACCTTGTTTTTAAAGTGTTTCAATTTAACACAATGGAGCAAATAACCAGAACAAACTTCCCAATGAAAACTAAAGCTGGATAAGATTTAAAAAAAAAATTTAATGACTTTTATTGAGCTGGCAAAAAAGAAACTCACAGAGACCAAAAACAAAAGTAAGATGGGAAGTGGGCACACTCCTAGAAAATCTGACAAACAACATTTGAGCTTCTACTTTGACAGGTGTGCAGGGTCTGGGACACAGAAGATAAATCCTCAGGCTTGTCCAAGGTCAGGAGAATAAGAAGACTCTCCCCTAGAAAATGGGGAGTCCAAAGGGCCAAAGTAAAGTTGAATGTGAGATTAACCTGCTTTGCAGAAGAGGATCCCGGGAAAAATTGTTTTGATCAAAGTCCTGAATAAAGGAGAATAAATATTCTTCATTGAGAATTCATAAGTGTCCATCTCACATATGGTGTGGTCCATATGTTGTATTATGACCCAAATTCATGATATCATGGAATTATTTTAAAAACTTAGCCCCCGTTTGTGGTGCTTTTAACAACCGGCAGAAGGAAAGACACATCCTCTTGGAGGACTATCTTGACTCTTGGCCCCAAAGAATTTCCATAATCCAGAAAACACAAACATATAATAAGCAAGGTTCCATGTAAGAGCAGACGGAAAAACTAAGATCAGATACACAAAGGCTTGGGTATGAGAATAAGCTGACACAGAAAATAAGTATGCTTAATAGGTTTAAACAAATAAAAAGGAAGTTTGAAAACAGAAGAAAGGAACAAGAGTCTATAAAAAACAACTGAGTAGATTTGAAATCAAAATACTTTGTTTTTCTTCCCAATTAGATTTTATGTCAGTGAAGACGCAGGGACCAGGCTAAACACTTTATATGTTATCTTTGTCAATTGAAGGAAGTTAGAAACAAAGTACTCAATTTTTTTTGAAACCCAGCAGTAAGAATGACAGTTGTGACTACATTTTTAAAATGTAAATGTAAAAACTCCTATTGTAAATTCCAACCAATCTCTCTAGAGGAAAGGAAGACAAAATCAGAATTAACACAATGCTTCTGGCTGACTGGCCTCCAGCAAATGGCACTGAGCTTTGTAAGTGGTCCATCTACTCCATTTCTCATCTTGCAAAAACTTGTGAAATGAGCACGTGTCTATGTCCACTTGTTAGAAAATCTGTTTACAATTTGAGCTGGGCACGGTGATTCATACCTGTAATCCCAGCACTTTGGGAGGCTGAGGCGGGCAGATCATGAGATCAGGAGTTTGAGACCAGCCTGGCCAATATAGTGAAACCCCATCGCTACTAAAAATGCAAAAATTAGCTGGGTGTGGTGGCCGGCTCCTGTAGTCCCAGCTACTTGGGAGGCTGAGGCAGGAGAATCGCTTCAACCCGGGAGGCAGAGGTTGCAGTGAGCCAAGATTGTGCCACTGCACTCCAGCCTGGACAACAAAGCAAGACTCTCAAAAATAAATACATAAAATGCCTAGTAATTGGAACTTTAAATACAAATTACTTTAAAATATTGATGTGGTCTGAGCACTGTGCCTCATGCCTGTAATCCCAGCACTTTGGGAGGCTGAGGCAGGCAGATCACGAGATCAGGAGTTTGAGACCAGCCTGGCCAATATAGTGAAACCCCATCTCCACTAAAAATACAAAAATTAGCTGGGCGTGGTGGCAGGCTCCTATAGTCCCAGCTACTCAGGAGGCTGAGACAGGAGAATCACTTGAACCCAAGAGGCAGAGGTTGCAGTGAGCTGAGATTGCGCCACTGCACTCCAGCCTAGGTGACACAGCAAGACTCCACCTCAAAAAAAAAAAATTGATATGGTACTTCAAAGACGTCAAGGCCATGTGGAACCATTCATTATTCTACAGAACAAATCTTCCTCTCAGAATGCAAGACAGTGCCTGGAGTAGAGTAGGGGCAATGGTGTGCTGGCAGACTGGCCCTCTGAAAGAAGAAAAGGAAAGAAGAAAAAAAAAAAGAAAAGAAAGAAAGCTTTGATGGTTAGCATTTGCCAATTTCTGCGGTGTAAATATTCCCATAATAGGCATGTCCACTAATGTGTAAAGTTTTCTGGAGTAGCCTGGTACTAAAGCCCCCCAAAAGGATGTGATTTAGGGCTCCAGGGACATTAAATCTGATTATTGCTCCTTCCACAGCCATGTCTAGAAATGGAGTAAACTTGTGAAACCAGAAGACAGCAGAGGAAAAATTAAAAGTTTGGCAAATTTTCCAAGTCTGATGTAAACATCAGTCTAAAATTTTCAAGCTAGCAAGGTATGAGGCCTGTACGCATGTGACAGCAAACGTTGCCATAGAAAACTGTCAAGTGTAGGAACTACCAGATAGCTGACCAGAAGGAGGTTCCTTCAGGGTGGCGTGCCCAGGAGGGCACAGAACCTCCAGGCCCCCTTCCCCTATACCTTGCCCTCCATACCCTCTTCTTCTGTATCCTTTGTAATATCCTTTATAATAAATCTATAAACCTCTAGGTGAGGGCACACGTAAAGTGCCCAGGGAAGGCAAAGGTTCCAGTGACATAGAAAATAGCGTAGATCCTGATATTAGGACAGTGTAAATGACCCTGATTGACAGTGTAAATAACCCAACAGAGAGTCAACGAAAAGATCAGCTAGTAGCGGGGCACAGAATGAAGCAAAGAAAGAAAGAAATGGAGCTAAGTGACAGTCCCCAGCCTTGCAAAGCTTCTCCTGCCCGTCAGAAGACAGAGGCACCCGTTGTGGAAGAATGAGTGTGGAGAAAGGCAAGTCTCATGGAAAGATGGGGAACCCTTTGCTCTCATTTCACCAGCAGCATTGTGTTCTGTTACCTGCAGACAAAGAAAAAGTGAAAGAAGGGTACCGAATCGAGCTACCACAGCCGCTAGAAAGACAGGGTATCTGAGTCTGAATGCTCTACCCATTAGCCATGGTTCAGTCATCTCTGAAGAAAGTAATTGGAACTTTAGTTCCTCCTCCATCTCTGGAGGAACTTTTCTCTCAGTTCAGGTCCTGGCTGAGCCCTACTTGGTGGTCTTTCAGAGTAGAAGTCCTAATGGTGTTACTGGGACAAGTTTTTGAGGCCTTGTCTGCCCACTCCAGGAGATGATGTCCAAGGCATCTGGCCTGAGACCATCGGACTTTTCACCAGAGAAGTGGTTGTGGCTGGGGGTCAGATTCCCTCTCCTCAGAAAGCAGCTGTGCTCCATGCAACAGAAAGGCTTACCTCCACTCCTGTAACTCCCTGCCATAGTTCACGTTCCTTTAATATCCCTTATCTGTATCTCCTTAGGGGCTCCTTGTGCTCATTTCTGGAGAGACAGCTGAAGCCACCAAAATAGGTGACAAAATCACTAAGTGAGACATCTGTGAGGAGGAAGTGTCCAGGCCTTCAAACACAAGTTATTTTATGAAAGCATAACATCTGAACCTCACACATTCACACAGCATCAAACATCCTTTTCCAACTTCATTTCTCAAATGTATAATCTGAAGGGTTTTTTTTACATTTAAAATGACTTTTATGAAATCTGTATTTTGGAAACAAATAATGAAGCCAAGTGCGTAATTCCATAAACAAACACAATCCCTGCTGTCCTCATCCTGTTTTGGGAACTGACCAAATCCAGTCACTTTGGGTCAGGCCTTCCTATTCTCTGCGGAAAGTGAAATCCCTCTTGGAGTTTCTGGGGATACTGCCATCCGGGAAAATGGTGAGGTTTGAGCTGGGCCCTTTCTTTTCACTTGTGCCATGAAAATATGAATACGTTGTTGGAGTAGGCTGCCATGACAACCATGAGTAGTAGGGTCCACGTGACCTACGTGGAGCCTGGGAACCAGAGAGGCTGTGGCCAGCACAGGCTCGCCTTTCTCCAGGTGGTGGGCGGCAGAGTAGGGGACACAGGAAATGTCAGTAGCCTCAGAAACCACTGCCAGCAGTCCCCCAGATCTGATAACTCTGGGTAAAGTAGCAAAAGCAGGTTTCTTTACCTGCCAAATAATCAGATCTGAAGAAAACTACTGGCAGAAGAATTCCATGAAGCCTAGTCCAAAAGAGGCAGCTATCTTGACCCATTTCCCTCTTATAAACTCAATATTATAAAAAAATTATTCTTGTCAAACTAATTGATCCCCAAGAGAACAATGAGAATTGCATTCCTTTCACAAAAGTATGAACACTAGTTTGTCTATATATGTTTTAAGTTAATCCCTCTCCACTTTCTCACAACTGTGCATTAATACTGGAATTACATCAGGTCAAAATTCATATGTCACATTGCTTAATTTCTGCGTTCAAGAAATACTCAGAAGATGAGAATGTTAGATGGCTTGGAAAATTCTGTCTAGAAGTCTTTAATAGTATCCTACCTAGTGCTACTTCATTCTCTCATATGTAAAAAATGGTTACTAACCTTGCATCTTTTAACTTACCCAAAATGAAACAAAGACAGAAATATTTTATAAGATGCCTATATTTTTTCTTGTCCCTCATCTATGAGGATAATACTTCTGTCTCCTTCTTCAGCATGTACATTTATTTCACTTTTTATCAAGAAATATGCATATAGGCCAGGCACAGTGGCTCACATCTATAATCCCAGCACTTTGGGAGGTTGAGGTAAGCAGATCACTTGAGGCCAGCAGTTACAGACCAACCTGGCCAACATGGTGAAAACTCTGTCTCTACTAAAAATACAAAAATTAGCCGGGCATGGTGATGGGCACCTGTAATCCCAGCTACTCAGGAGGCTGAGGCAGGAGAATTGCATGAACCAGGAAGGCAGAAGTTGCAGTGAGCTGAGATTGGGCCCCTGCACTCCAGCCTGGGTGACAGAGAAAGACTCTGTCTCAGAAAAAAAAAAAAAAACTATAACATACGTATAGAAAATGGAAAACCATTTAAGTTAACAGTACAGTTTAATGAATTATTATAAAGAGAACAACCAAGTGTAGCTATCACCCAGATCAGGAAATAGAACATTACTAATGCCCTATAAATCCCTGGAATCCCTTCCCTGTCAAAACCTTCCTCTCAACTCGGTGCAGTGGCTCACACCTATAATCCCAGCACTTTGAGAGGCCAAGTTGGGAGGATCACTTGAGCCCAGGAGTTCAGTGTTGCAGTGAGTCATGATGGTGCCACTGCAACTCCAGCCTGGGCAACTGAGTGAGACCCTGTTTCTAATTAAACAAACAAACCAACCCCTCTTCTCTCTCCCTAAAAGTAATAATTTTCCTAACTTTTGTGGTAATCATTTCTTTGCTTTTCTTTATAGCTTTCTGTGTTTGCTGTATTTAGGGATACAGTATTTAGTATGCCTAAATACTGTAATCTCATTTTTTTCCTGTTTTTGATCTTCCTATGAATGGGATCACACTGCATATGTTCTTTTGTGCCTTGCTGCTGCTTCTCCATATTGTGTTTGTGAGATTCACCTGTGTTGCTGTGTGTTGCTGTAGTTCATTCATTTTCATGGCCACATGATATTTCATTATATGAATAGTTCTCTATCTCTTATCTGTAATAGTTACTTTGTTGATCTAGTGTAATGTTGATGGCTAATTGGGTTGTTTCCAGTTTAGGGCAATTGCAAACATTGTTCTAAACATTCCTGGGCACATGTGCATGAGTTTAATATGTACTTTTATTTATTTATTTATTTATTTATTTATCATTTTGTAGAGATGGAGTCTCGATATGTTGCCCAGGCTGGTCTCAAACTCCTGGCTCCAAGTGATCCTCCTGCCTCAGCCTCTCAAAGTGCTGAGATTACAAGTGTGAGCCAACAATGCTTGGCCTGAGTTTAGTATATACCTAATAGAAGAACTGCTGGGTAATAGCCCTATGCATCTTCCACATCACTCAATGACAGATTCTTCTCCAAAGTGGCTATACAGTTTCTACTCTCCACAGCACTGTGTGAGTGTCTGCTTGTCCACATTCTCAGTAGCACTTGGAATTGTTGGACTATTTAGTTTTTGTGTTTTCTTCTTTTAGTGATGATGGATTTAAACAATTCAGATTTAACTAAGATTTATTGCATACCTACTAAGTAGTGCCTATACTAGAAGCTTCTAGATATACATATTTAATCATCATAAAAATCACAATATAAAGGATTATAAAATCACCCCTATAAAGGAGATAATGTTCTCCCCATTTCATAAATAAGGAGGTTGAAGGTTGGCCACAGGCCTGAGATTTCCCAGCTGAGGCCCTGGCAGAGCTGAGACTTGAACCCAGGCCTGGCTGATTGTAAAGACCACACTCTCCCCATGCTGCTACAGTGTCCATCCCTGCACTCTGCTTCCCCTCACCCTCGCCTGGAAGACAGCTGGCTGGGTTGGAAGCATGCTGCCTCTGGCCCACATGAGCCCCTCACTGGGGACCAGGCCGTGGATCTGGCCTCACAGACTCTCTGCTTTAACTAACAGAGTTTACCACCCAAGGAAATGTTGCAGGGGGGTCATGCTGCACTAGCCCAGTGGAAACACATTTCTCTTGTTAGAAATTAAAGGAGTCTTTAAGAAAGGCTCCTTTAACTATTGTTTTTTGGTTTTTGTTGTTGCTGTTGTTTTTTGAGACAGAATCTTGCTCTGTCATCCAAGCTGGAGTGCAGTGGCACAATCTTGGCTCATTGCAACCTCTGCCTCCTGGATTCAAGCAATTCTCCTGCCTCAGACTCCTGAGTAGCTAGAATTGCAGGAATGTGCCACCATGCCGGCTAATTTTCTGTATTTTCAGTAGAGACGGGGTTTCACCATGTTGTCCAGGCTGGTCTCAAACTCCTGACCTTAGGTGATCTGTTTGCCTTGGCCTCCCAAAGTACTGGGATTACAGGCATGAGCCACCACACTCAGCCTTCTTTAACTGTTTATTCTGTTTTGTTGAATGCTGAGAAACCCACTTCCTTCTCTTACAGCTTCAGCCTCATTTACTTTTGTAAGTCCTTTTGCAGTGGGATCTTTCCTCTCTTACTCTGAGCTACTAGAGGGTAAAGTCTGTCTCCTAATTCCTTTTCAGAAAAGTACATGTTGAAAGCCCAGGTTGTCCAGGTCAGGATTCAATGTGGGAGAAAGGGCACAGGAACCAGGAGACGTGGCTGCTGTACCCTACTGCATCCTTGGCTCACCCAACACATTTGACCTTCCCAAGTCTCAATTTCCTCTTTTATAAAATGAAAGTGCTGAAGTAGAGAATCTCAGATGCACTCTCTAGTGCTAGCTTCTGTGACTATGTTAATGAATTTCTTCAACAAGGATTTACCCAGCACCTTCTGTGTGCACTGATTTACAAGCAAAACTTCTGGCCCATATCTCTGACAGATAAAATGCCTCAAGGCTGTTGTGTTTTCCCTTGTTCACATGTTTGTGGATGTTCATTATTTCTTCATGGTTTAGCTATTTCTAACCATTGGATTTAGCTGGTTTTTTTAACAAGGGCTGTTTCCTCACTAGATTGGAAGCTCATTGAGGCCAGGCATTGTGTCTAACTGGTCTTCCTATATTCAGCACATAGCAGGCACTCAATAAATGTAGAAGAAAGGAAGGGAGAGAGAGAGGGAGGGAGGGAAGGAGGGAGGTTTAATCCTTGGAATCTTCCCGTATCTATAATACCACTGGGCACAAGAAACAGTTTATAGTTAAGCAGTCTCTGACCACAGAGGGTGCCATTGGTAGCAGGCTCTGACCTTATACCAAATTAGTAAATCATCAGAGCTATAGAAAATCAGATTATTTTTATCGAAGCCTTTTGCAGGTACCTAATGTAATCGTGGCCCTGATAAAGGATGCCAAATGCTCCTGAGTGCAGAAGAGGAGAGAAAAATATTATAATTAAGTTACTGGACTCATTTGACTTTTAATCATAGAAAATCTACTGCTCTGGGACATCCTCATTTCTGCTGAATTGGCATTGCCGTAAGGCAACCGGCTCCTGTTAGCTTTTGTTGGAGTGTTTCAGGGATGCTCTTTAGGAAGATGTCATTTTTTGTACCTGCATCCAGCTGTGGGTTCAAACTTCTTGGTGACCTGTGATTTATTATAATCTTCCCCAGTTAGCTTTCCTTCCCATAGTTACCACTTTACCCCTCACTTGAGCATAAAACATAAACTTTGTCTTGTGTTCTTCTGTGCGTAGCCAGGGTACCCTCTTGCACTCACATAGCAACCCCTTGCCTTCCCAAAAAGAAGCCTTGGACTTCTAGAGCTCCTCCTGGACAGCAGGGGGTGGGAAATAGACTACCCCCAACCAAAATCTGATCACTGGCTGGGCTTGGAGGATCAGGTCACTGATTAACCTTTTTTGTTACCATTTCCCTCTAACGTGTCCAAGGGAAGAGGACTAATTTCTCGGTAGAGAAGTGAAATCTGTTTTTCAAAGCGCTGGAATGACCCTGTAATGGAGCCCCTTTGATGGCTTCAGACTAAGTTCCTATCTCCAAGGCTTGCATTTCTCCAGCTGGCTGGGCCATGGAGAGGTTCTGAAGGAAGATCTCAGCCAGGGAACCACCCACAGCCGCCTGCTCCTCTCCTGTTTGAGGTTCTGGGGTCCTGGGACAGCATCTGACCACAGGTGGTCTGGCCTTTACCCTGATGTGACGTAGGAGAGCAGAGGGGAGAACTGTCCTCAGCTCTATACCAGGCTATGCTAATGTCAGAGGAGTTGAGATCCTAAGGTAAGAGAATGCGTCCATCATCTTGCTTTTGTCGGGTCTGGCTCCCCTAAGGTAGGGGGTGGGGGGCTCATTGCAGCAGCTGCTGGCCTATCAGGCTGCAGTTTTATTATGGTAACCCCCTCCCCTTTCTTCCCCTTCCCTCCCCTCAGTAGTCTTCAGTTATTTAGCAGTGAATGCTTCCAGAGGGACCCTGCGGGGAAGGCACTCTATCAAGTGCCAGGTCCTTGTCTGCCTCGTGCTGTGCTAATGTCAAGGCTGTGAAGCTAAGCCCTGTGTAGGCCCATTCTTTAAAAACTAGATGGTGGAGTTCTTCAGGGAAGGATGTGTCTTAGCCTTTTTCCCTTCTGGGTTTCCTGGAGTTGTTACAGCAGCTCTGCCAGTGGCCTCCAAACATTGCCTGAGATTGAGAAACCATACCTCACATAACCATGTGCTACTATTTTTGAGTGGTTTTTATATGCCTTATAAATATTTATCATTATGAATTTTTCTCAATCAATGGGTACTAGAGCAGAACTACAATCATGAGAGAGGCCTTGGCACCATCTGACATTAAAAAGGGCTCTTTTCTGCAGGAAAGTTGGGCAAAACTATCAATGGCTCTTTTTTTCCTTACTGCTGATTATCCCCATGCCTATGTCCCTGGCTTCCTTTTCTTTGGGGATGAGGCTAAGGAAAAAATGCCAACACGTTTGCATCCGCAAGGAAATTCTGCCCTCGTAGAAAATGGGTGTAATGTCTTTGTGGTTCTGCCTTGTTTAACCTATAACTGCTGTCACAGGAAAGATTCATATTGGGGAAAATATCCCTTTTAAAAAAGAGATGAGCTATATAATAAAACTAACATTTATTCTGAGTTTTATAACCACCACCATCACCCTATTCTACTCTTGCATAGTTTAAACAAATTAAATAGCTGCTGAAAAGGGATTCACCTTAGGGATAAGACCCAAGGTTGGAGCATCTTTCTCCTGGAGGGATGCTGTTTCAGAGCAATCTTGGGAGTGAAACTAGGTCTTGTCAATGGAGGCCTCAGTGGTATTTGCACCATTGTTTTGCCTGAGTGAAACCTGCAATTAACCGAGGTGGCATTGCTCCACTTTGCAACCTGTGCCAAATGTTATTCTAATACTCCTAATACCCCTGGCTACTGCCATACTTGCTAGAATCATCTGCAGATGCTGTTTGACATCTCTCCACAGGGGTCCTTGTGGATCATCATTAATCCCTTTGCTGTGGGCTCCCCACTCTTGCTGCCATCAGCTGCTATTGTCTCCTAGATGTTTGCAACATGGCCAGTGTCAGGGCACCCCCGTGTGCATTCAGCCACACAGCAGGAGACAGCAAGTTGTGCTGGGCATTGGACTGCAGCCTTCTTCAGGCTTCCAGCGGACTTCCAGAAGGTGCCTCCACCAGTGCCTCCCTTGTTGCAAAGTTGTTTTGTACCAATGACCTGCCTTTACTTTCATTCTGTTCCTTAGGTTCCTTTCCTTTGAACCACCAACCTGTCTCCAAGTGCCCATTCCAGAAAACATTGCCCTGAAGAAGGGTGTGTTTTCAAGTCAGGTTTTCTGGTTTTCCCAAGAGCCAGTCTGAGGCTATCCCTGACTCCCATTCGAGGCCTGAGCGCTCTGCCGCCTACTCCTAGGGCTTTCGTCAGAGTAACTATAGCATCTCCTACCGTTTATTCTTACTTTTACCTCCTGTCTGCCCTGCGTAAGACATTTGGAGAGACAATATGGGAACAGAAGGACATTCGGTGAAGTCTCAAGAATTTCCTGATTAAAATGAAAACATACATTGGCCCCAGTTACATTGCTCATCTCACAGCTTAATATGCCAAGAAATAACTATGATATTTGTGAAACAGGATGAAGTTACCCAAAACTGGAGAAAGAAGCCAAAACTGGTCAACCAGCTGGCCTGAGACAGTGCCCACTAGGTATGCTTCTAGTACGGTGGCGCACGTCTCAGCCCGTGGACTCCACCTCTCCTTGGTGGAGACACTCAGATATCCTCAGAAAAGGGTGAAATTCAACATGAAGGATGAGGAGGAGACATCTCTAACTCCCACACATGATTATATACCAAGTCTACTCGGGACAGAATAAATGCTTCCACATCATCTCTGCTGAGGGACAGGCATCACTCTCATTTGCAGGTGGGAGAGTGAGGCTGGAGGATCAGGCTTAGTTAGAGCAAGGCTGAGATCTCACCTACAGTTCCTGCCTCTAAATCCACCCCTCCCAGAACCATTCTTACCAAGAAAATCTCTTTCTCTGTTGCCTCTGGTACCTGTCATGGGGCAACTTTTTCTGGTGAGTGTAACTCCGTTGGTGTCATTGTCTTACTTAGCCGGGGAATGACATCAGGACTGGAAACATGTTTAGAGATCACTCCAAGGTTCACAGCCACCCCAGTACCAGGGCACTTCATGTGTTCCTTGTGGGGGGTGGTGGTCAGACATACATGGTGCACTGACGCCATTCTTCCTAGAAAAACATCTCTCATCTGTGGCACGCAGGGCACTTGACTCATTTCAACTCTCAGCTGCCTTATCATAGTGAGACAGGTCACAACCAGAACCCCTATTCTGCAGATGCAGGAAGAAAAGGCAGAGGGAAGCAAAAGCAGAAGCAGAAGCACAGTGTCCCTTCCTCGGGTACCTTCACTATCAAACTACACAGCGTCTACCTGCTTTGGCCAGCACCAGGTATTGTTTTACAGGCAGTTCTGGAAAACAAAAAATATTTCTCCACATAACCACTTACCTAGAAAAGCAAGCTGGCCAGGTGCTGGCAGATTGTGGTTTCTTTAAGGTGGAGCAAGTAGGGCTCAGAAGGGCTTTGCCTGAATTTCTTGATCTCCTCCTGCCATCTGGTGGCTGTGAGCTGAGCATACACGCAAATTTCAATCTTCATTTCCTTACTTCAAACTCCCACACTCCATGATCTTCTGAGGTTTGAGGAGGGAGGGAGGAAAGGGAGAAAGCTGAAGAGAAAGGGAGAGGAGAGAGAGGAAAGGGAAAAGGGAGAGAAGAAGGAAAAAGGAGAAGAAAGAGGAGGAAAAGGAGAGAAAATGGAAAAGCCATGTACCAGCGGCTTTCATTCTTTGTTCTTCCTTAGGTCCCCTCACCCTCCGTTCAACTACAGAGAATCATCAGTGTATGGCGGAGACAAGCCATCAGTTCCACTGACATGTTGTGGAGTGCCTACTGGGTGTTGGACGACGCTAAGGGTTGGTCTGCAAAATGGGTACTTAAAAGATCCACTGCTCTAGAATAGTTTATCAACATTCATTTTGGAAGGTATTTTATTATCCTGTAAAGCAAGGTACAGTTTCAACACACATCCCTTCCCTTCTCTAGCTATAGCTGGGTTTCCTGATTTGTTCACCTTTATTTCTGCCCATGATAAAGCCACCTACAAAAGATTCTTGGATCAAATATCATCTCGGTTTCAAATATCATTTTTTTAAATTAAAATTTTGTTTTGAGGTAAGTATAAATTCACATACTGTTGTAAGAAATAATACAGAGAGATGCCACAGAAGATTGATGCATTGTCCCCCAATGGTAAAATCTTGCAAAACTGTGGTACAATATCACAACAAGGATATTGACATCCAAAACATTTCTATCACCAAAGGATCCCTCCTGTTGCTCTTTATAAATGTATGTTTCATTTGCATGTTTCATTTTAATTTTTATTTTATGTATTAATTGATTTAATGTTGCCTAGGCTGATCACAAACTCCTGTGTTCCAGTGATCCTCCTGCCTCAGCCTCCCAAAGTGCTGGGACTACAGCTTCCCTCTGGCAGCACATCCCTAACCCTTGGCAGCCACTAATCAGCTCTCCATTCCTATACTTCTGTCGTTTCAAAAATGTCACATAAATGGAATCATACTATCTATAATTTGGAGTGAGCAGCTTTATTCACTAAGCATAATTCTCTGGAGATTCAGCCAAGTGGTTGTGTGAATCAATAGTTTGTCCTTTTTATTGCTGAATAATATTCCATGGTATAGATGTACCACAATTTGTTTAACCATTCACCCATTGAAGGACACTTTGGTTGTTTGCATGTTTTAGTTATTACATACAAAATGTCTGTGAAAATTGGTGTACAGGTTTTTATATGAAAATAAGTTACTTTGCTGATACAAAGGTGCAGGGGTACAATTGCTTTGTTGTATGGAAGTGGCATGTTTCATTTTCATTTTTATTTTAATTAATTAATTAATTTTGCCCAGGCTGATCACAAACTCCTGTGTTCCAGTGATCCTCCCGCCTCAGCCTCCCAAAGTGCTGGGACTACAGGCGTGAGCCTTCACACCCGGCCACATGTTTTGTTTTTAAGGAATCTGCCAAACTGTTTTCCAGAGTGACTCTATTGTTTTGCCTTCCCACTGGCAATGTTTGAGTGATCAGCTTTCTTGTATCCTATCCAACATCCAGTGTTGTCACTGTTTTTTATTGTAGCCATTCTGCTAGAAGTGTAGGGATATCTTATTTTGGTTTTAATTTGCATTTTCCTAACGGCTCATGATGTTCCACACCTTTTCGTGTGCTTGTCATCGTATAGCTTCTTCAGTGAAATTTCTGATCGTGCCTTTTGCCCATTTTCTAATTAGATTGCTTCTTTTCCCTATGAATTTTGAGAGCTCTTAAAAATTACACTCTAGACTAATGTCTAGAATATGCTGATACATGGATACACAGAATTGTTGGGTGTGCGGTTTGCAGACATTTTCTCTCAGTCTGCAGCTTGCTTTTTCATCCTCTTAGCACTCTTTCACAGAGCATATTTTCATTTTGATAAAGTCCAGTTTATCAGTTTTTCCTTGTATGGATTGTGTTTTAAATGTCAAGTCTAAGAACTCTTTGCCTAGTCATAGATCCTGAATATATTCTCCTATTTTTTCCTAAATGATTACACATTACATGTAAGTCTGTGATTTATTTTAAGGTAAATTTTGTATGAGTTCCAGGTAGAGATTTGTTTGCTTTTTGTTGATAGCTATGTTTATCCAGTTGTCTCAGCACCACTTGTTGAATAGCCTATCCTTCTTCTATTGAATTGCTTTTATACCTTTCTAAAAATCAGTTGCATATATCTGTCTAGGTCTATTTTTCAGTTCTCTGTTCTGTTCCATTAACGTCTGTGATCCTCCCTTCACCAAAACCACACAGTCTTGATTACTATAGTTATAAGTCTTGATTGGGTAGAGTGATTCCTCTCACTTTATTCTTATTTGTCAATATTGTTTTACCTTTTTTTTTAGCTTTTTAATATTTATTTTTCTTATAAGATGGCATCTTGCTCTGTTACTCAGGCTGGAGTACAGTTTCATAATCATAGCTCACTGCAGCCTCAAACGCCAAGGGTCAAGTGATCCTCCTCCTCAGCCTCCCGAGGAGCTGGGACTGAAGGCATGTGCCATCATGCTAGGCTAACTTTTAAAAAACTTTTTTGTAGATATGGGAGTCTTACTAAGTTGGCCAAACTGGTCTCAAACTCCCAGCTTCAAATGATCCTCCTACCTTGGCTTCCCAACTATGTAAAGTTTAGAATAATCTTGTCTAGATTTATAAACAATCTTGCTGGGATTTTAACAGGAATTGCATTAATTTTATATATCAATTTTAGAATTGTCATCTCTGCTATGTTGAGTCTTCTATTCTATTTTTTAAATTATTGTATTTTATTTTTATTTTTTGTTACCTAGGCTGGAGTGCAGTGGCACAATCACAGCTCACTGCAGCCTTGACCTCCCAGGCTCAAGGAATCCTCCTACCTCAACCTCCAGAGCAGTTGGGACTACAGGCATGTGCCACCATGCCCAGCTAATTAAAAAAAACTTTTTCTTTTTTTTTTTTTTGGTAGAGATGGAGGTCTCTGTATGTTGCCCAGGCTGGCCTTGAACTTTTGGGCTCAAGTGATCCAACTGTCTCAGTCTCCCAAAGTGCTGGGATTACACGATTACAGATGCCCAGCCAAGTCTTCTAATCTATACATATGGTATGTCTTTCCATTCACTTAGATCTTCTTTCATTATTAGTATTTTATAGTTTTCAGCATACAAATAATGTAGATGTTTTGTTAGATTTGAACCAAAGTAGTTTTTCCTTTTTGTTTTTTTTGGCAATTGTAAATTGTATCGTATTTTTAATTTTAGTATCCTTGTATTCATTGCCAATATATAGAAACACACTTGACTTCTGTATGTCTATCTTGTATCCTGTGACTTTGCTGAACTTGTTTATTAGTTTTAGAAACTTTTTGTAGATTTTTGTTTTCAATTTCCTACATAGACAATCATTGCACTTGCAAATAGGGATAGGTTTTTATTTTTGTTCTTTTTCTTTCTTTCTTTCTCTGTGTGCCTTTTATTTCCTTTTCTTGTCTTATTGCACAAGCTAGACCCTCAACTCTACTATACTGAATAAGAGTTAAGAGAATAGACATCCTTGCCTTAGTCTGGATCTTAGATTGGAGCAGCCCTGCATCCTGAAATACACTATTCTTGGTTATGGTGTCTAATTCTTTTTATATATTGCTGAATTATATTTGCTAATATTTTGCTGACAATTTCTGTATCTACACTAATGAGGGATATTGATCTTTGGAATTATTTTTTTCATACTGTCTTTGTCTGGTTTGTGTATCATAGTAATTCCAGCTTCATCAAATGAATTGAGAAGTGTTCCCTCTGGAAGAGACCGAGATTTTCTGAAAGACATTGAGTAGAACTTGGTGTTACTTGTTTTTTGAACAATTGATAGAATTCTCTAGTGAGATCACCTGGGACTGGAAACTTTTTTGGAAGGTTTTTAAGTTACTAATTTAATTTCCTTAATAGTTATAGGGCTATTCAAATTATTTCACATTTGGTGAGTTTCAGTGGTTTGTGCTTTTCAAGGAAAAAATCCATTTCATTTAAGTTGGGAAATTCATGTATGTACAGTTGTTCATAGTATTTTCTTATTATCCTTTTGTGTGCAGATGTGGGCATTTTAAATAATACCTAACATAATTTTTGGCTACAAATCACATCACGATGCAACATTTGTAGAGATGCTCAGATGTTCTTTTCATAGCAGCAGTCACAGATGTTGTAAGGGCACTTCCTTCTCACTCTTATTCAAAAACATCACCCGTACCTTGAAAGTACTATGTTTCAAATACTGGTAGTGCATACTAGTGAACCACTTCCTATAGGAAAGGTCAGCAAATTTAGGACAATCAAGAGTTTTAAAAATTGTTTTTCAAAGAAAGTACATAACTCATCTTTAAGTCCAACAATTCTTTTACACACTGCTATGAGCAATCCAAAAGCCTATATGTGGAACAAAAGATTGTCATGACCACCCCTACCCCCACCATTTCATTTACAAAATACTGTAAAGATTCTATTATAAAGATCTTGTGCCTTCTGTAAAAGTTAATGGGAAAGAAAAAAGTTTTTAAAAAGTTCTTAAAGTCTTGTGTTTATAAAATTACTCATGTCCATAACATCTTTGCAGCACTTAAACTGCAGTGTGAGGTGACTCAGTGCCGGTGAGTGCACAAGTGAGGATGCCATCCTCAAGGTCTCAGCATTGCGAATGCCACCTCTCCTTGGGGATGAAAGGTGTTAGATCATAGCCATCTGACAATGGCCAGAGAGGGGAGCTAAGGACCATCCAGATGGCAAAAATTAGTAAAACAACTTTTATTTCTGATTTTTCAGATCACTAGTACGACAAAATAGAATTCCTTGTGCTTTCTTCCTGCTGGGAACCAGTGGCCGCCAAGTGCTCTACGGTGTGCCCCTCCTGCCTCAGTTTGGTGACTACTGCCTCACACTGGTACTGCCAGTGTGTTAGCCTTGCCTGCCCGCTCCCCATCACCGGAGATTTCTAAGCTTCTTTAGAGGAACAGCTGTGCGTTTTCCTTTTCATCCCTCCCAAGCACCTAACCCAGGGTGAGCAAAGCTCAGCTACTCCATGACACTGACTTCATGACCTGCCTGGATTCAGCCAATAAGCCCTATCATTTGCAAATGTCTGTGTGGACCCAGCATGAGTGGGACACAGTGGAGAATAAAGCTCAAATCCCATTCCTGAGGCTGCCTGATGTACTGGGATGAGGGAAGTGTTTGCAAGAGATGCTATAAGACCAGGAGTGGTGGCTCACGCCTGTAATCCCAGCACTTCAAAACACTGAGGTGGGAGGATCATGAGGTCAAGAGATGGAGATCATCCTGGCCAACATGGTAAAACCCTGTCTCTACTAAAAATACAAAAAATAATTAGCTGGGTTTGGTGGCGCATGCCTGTAATCCTAGCTACTCAGGAGGCTGAAATAGGAGAATCACTTGAACCTGGGAGGTGGAGGTTGCAGTGAGCTGAGATCGAGCCACTGCACTCCAGCCTGGTGACAGAGCAATACACCATCTCAAAAAAAAAAAAAAAAAGAAAATGCCATATAGTCCAGGATAGAGAGAAGCAAGAGCTGCTGGAGAAATACTCGCAGTGTGCTGTGGGAGACTGGAGCAGACTCTTACTGCTGCATCAATCATGCTGACTAGGACTGAGAAAGGCTTCCTGGAGGAGGTGGCATTCCGCTTGGCAGTATAGGCATTTGTACTATGGCAGCAGGAGGAAAACGACCAAGAAAAGGTGATAAGGTGAAGTTTTGGAGATGCCATCAAAGAGGAAGGCCCATCAGGGGAAAGTACAGAGGGAGGAGGAAGGGCAAAGGCTCACCAGGTTGTTCTCAAGAACAAACAAAAATCCACAGGTGTGGCCTGGGATGTGACAGTAGCACCCGCTACAGTATTCTGGATACATTGAGTTTTTAATAATACTTTTTACCCAGCTGGGGGAAAAAAGCCATTAGTTGCCTGGCTTTAGATGTCCTCCCTGTTCCTCCCATATCCCGAACACAGCCCTGCCTGTGGGCCTTTGCACTAGCCTCCCTCCTACTAGAATGCTCTGCCCCGAGGGTCGCCCAGCTGGGCCCCATGTCCTGCAGGGCTCCTCACAGAAGCTACCTCCTCAGAGGCTTTCTCTGACCTTCTGATCCTGGATGCCCTGGCACTCTCCAGCATAGCACCTTCTTCATTTTTGTACCAGCCCTAAACACACCCTGATGTTGTCTCATTTATTTTTATGGTGATTTGTGTACTATCTGTCTCCCCCATTCCACCCACCACCTCCACACTAGAATATAAGGGTCAGGGCTGCTGTGATCACTGACCATAAAACGGAGTGAGTGGCTTCGCCCTGGTCCTCTTAAAGTACTTTGTTATAAAGGCTATTTTATGAAATGGTCTCACTTGAGATGACCTCAAAGCCACTTAATATAAAAAAAGAGAGAGAAAGAGAGTGAGACAGAAATATAAAAGAGTGGGAATTGCTCCAATGAAATTTGATGTGTGAGGTTACCAGGGAGTTTTAGTTTAATGCCTGTGTCAATCTATTTTGCCTCATTTCTCTCGCTTCAGTTAAAAAAAAACTTAATGTGCTTCATGTACCTTTCAAAGCTGCCTTAAATTTTCAGAGAACAGTGATCAAACTAATAAACATATTTAAAATACTTTGGAGATATAACATCAATTATTTGATTTCTCAAACAATTTTATTAGGCCAGATTTGGTGGCTCATGCCTGTAATCCCAGCACTTTAGGAGGCCAATGCTGGAGGATCACTTGAGCCCAGGAGTTCGAGACCAGCCTGGGCAACATAGGGAGACCCTGTCTTGACAAATTTTTGTTTTTAATTAACTGGCCAGGTACAGTGGTGCATGCCTGTAATCCCAGCACTTTGGGAGGCCAAGGTGAGTGGATCACCTGAGGTTAAGAGTTCACGACCAGCCTAACATGCTGAAACCCCATTTCTACCAAATACAGAAAGATTAGCTGGACGGGGTGGCGGGTGCCTGTAATCTGAGCTAATTGGGAGGCTGAGACAGGAGAATCACTTGTACCTGGGAGGTGGAGGCTGCAGTGAGCTGAGATCGCACCATTGCACTCTAGCCTGGACAACAAGGGCAAAACTCCGTCTCAAAAATATATATATATATATATTAGCCAGGCATGGTGGTGTGCACCTGTAGTCCCAGCTGCTTGAGGGGCTGAGGTGGGTGATCATGCCCCTGAACTCCAGCCTGGGTGACAGAGTGAGACCCTGTCTCAAAAAAAAAAAAAAGCCTTCTTTAGGAAGGTTAAATGTTACTCAATATTAAGTCCTTGTTTCCTAATCTTAGTTAATCATTAGGCTCACTGATGACACTTACTTTAAAACTACAGTTTTTTTGGCCTCTCCACAGAAGATCCAAGTTCAGTAAGTTTGGCATGGGGTTGAATAATCTGCATTCGCTTCCCAGGTGGTTCTGATGGTTCACTAGGTTTGGGGAACAACAATGTAATAAGTTTTCCTTATTTATCATCCAGCAAGCAATATCCATGGCGAGCTCTACCTACTTGAAAGCTCAGTAGTGTGAGGAAAATAGTGGTAAAGACGTGAACAACTTCAGCTGAGAATGTGCTGATTATAATGTTCTGACATGTAATATAATGACATATTTGGTCAGATTCTCCCAATGAATGATCATGTCCAGAACATGCTGGCACTTTGGGGTGCCCTCTTCAAGAGCCTCTTGGGTCACCGAGGATCCCTGGTCCTCTGTACCTGAGAGGAGGGTCATACAGGTCACTCTCAGTACTTCCAACAGTGGCGACTCAGCCCTTGGGAAAACCAACACCCTGACTTTGTTATCTTCATCAGAGAGCAAGTGAGCACCACACCCCTGCGAGAGGCTGTGGCATATACAAGGAGCGACCGGAGCTCAGGCTTCTGAACGCATGGTCATGGGCCCCTAGAGAATCTATGTGAAACCTCAGCAGATCTCTGTGCAGAACTTGGTTAGAATGGAGGTTTCCTGAGCATTCAGCCTTAGCTTCTCGATAGAGCCCATGACCACAAAAGGTTAGGGTCTCACCTTAGAGAATGAGACTGATGGGTCATGTCACTAAGTGCAGATTGTCCTCGGCCCTTTGCAGTCTGTGTCACAGGTGAAGGTTTGCACTGGGAGGAGGACCCAAAGCCCACCCTCTGTTCGGTTTCACGTAGGCAGAGGGAGCAGAAGGCACACATGCAAACATGAAGGGCTGTGTGTGCTGCACGGAGAAGCCAGAAGGCGAAGGCCAAGCTACCCCAGCCCAAGGTCCAAGAATAGGAATGGAAGGGTGACATCTGGCCATCATCCGTGCCTCTGAGCCCCTGGGCAGGTTCCTTGGGGCTGCCTCTACTCGTCTTCCCGATGGAACTGAAATGCCAACCTGAAGAATGGGAGCCCTGTGACCCAGCATCTCTCTCAGAACAGGAAGGGAGTTTGAGGACAATCATAGATAACAATCACTGGCTAATGAATGCCTACGTGGTGCTGGGCACTATGAGTAATGATCTCTGATGTCCACAGCACCTGCAAGGTTGGAATTCTTTCCTCCATTTTACAAATGGGGAGATCAAGGTTGAGCCAGGTTGGCTAACATGCCAGGTCATACAGCAGGCATCTAACCCAGGTCTGACTCCAAACAAAGCTGGGTGAGTGAGGAAGCCAAGCTTCATATGAACTGGGCTTTGCCCATCATGGAGCCAAGACCCTAGCTGGCTTCTCTTGATCCCAATCCAGACCCTTTCTGCCACACGTGGAGCTTGGAAAGAATGAACAAATGCAGAAAGCAAGTTCGCCTCTCAGAGGATGTAAATGAGGGCAGATGCAGGCTGTCAGGTAAAGAGCAGGCTGAGGACTCCCTCTCCAACCCTTGGCCCCTGGGGCAAAAATTCTAGCCTTGAGGCAGAGTTGAAGGGGACTGAAACTCAGTGGCACAAACAGGGGACAAACCAGAGCCTTGGAGGAGAAAGCCTTCCCCAAACCAAGCATCAAGGTGGGTCTAGAGAGCACACACAGGCTGCAGATCCAGTTCAGCCTGAATAAGGACAGTGCCCTGGGTCACAGCAGGAAAAGGGACCTGCCCTTAGCTGTCATGAGGTTGCCCTGGGGCCCTCTAACTTATGCTATGACAAGAGCTCTGAATGTCAATATTCTGTCAGCTCCTTCTCTCATCTCTGCCGGCTCCTTCTCCATCTCCATTAGGGAGTCCCCTCCCAACCATTACAGCAGATCCTTCTCTTCCTTCTTTCTTTCTTTATTTTCATTTATTGATTGATTTATTGAGACAGAGTCCTGATCTGTCATCCAGGCTGGAGTACACAGGTGCAATCTCAGCTCACTGCAACCTCCACCTCCAGGGCTCAAGCAATTCTCCTGCCTCAGCCTCCTGAGTAGCTGGAATTACAGGCATGCACCACCACGCCCAGCTAGTTTTTGTATTTTTTTTGTAGAGAAGGGGTTTCACCATGATGCTTAAGCTGGTCTCAGACTCTTGAGCTCAGGTGATCTGCCCACCTCCGCCTCCCAAAGTGCTGGGTTATAGGCATAAGCCACCGCGCCCAGCCCCTTCTCTTCCTTATTCCCCATGAGTAACTTTGGCTACAAAGTGGCGACTGTAAGGTGGGGGTTTAGCTCGCCCATACGTCAACTGTCTATTTTGCCCCAAACTTAAAGTTGCTTTGTCATGGTTTGAGCATTATTTTTGTGCTGTCAAATCTGATTATGTCAGTACCACAAAAGCATAAGCAATTATTTTTAATTCTACAAACTATGTTGCTCTAATCAATAGAAATCAACTGATAAATCTTTAGCAATTGAATTTAATATTCTGCCTTTTCAGTTTGGTTAAAATATGATAGGTTATTAGTGTAAAATGAATGACACATTTTGATGATAGCACCAGTTTTTACACTCTGCATCTTGAATTTGGGGTTCTAAAGAGGAGCTGTTACGTCTCGAAGGATCAAATTATGTCTCATTTCTCTCTGAACATTCAGAAGAATAACATTCAAGTCATTATAGCTCCCTCTTCTGAATTGCCAGAGCACTTTGTAATTTCTTGTGGTAAGGGTGACACTTGGCCTTGCCCTGGTGCTCTTTCTCAACTTGTTTCATCTCCTGGAGACTAGGGATGGGTTTTGTCATTCTGCAGCTCTCTTCCCCAGCACAGTGTTTGTCCCTCGGTCCTTTTCTATGCCTTTTACTACATTTCATGGCTGACTTGAGTGCCCTGGTCTTCCCAGGATACCTGGGCAAGGCTCCTCCTTGACACTTACCACATTATGTCTGTGTGTTGTCCCCAAAAGATAACAAGCCTGTCATGGTGAGGGAGTTTGTCTCATTCTTCTCAGTGTGCCTGGCTCCTGGGACAGAGTAGATAGCAAGTAAATGATGAATGAATGAATGGTGAATATCTGTACACTAATTTTTTTTTTTTAGACAGAGTCTCACTCCATCATCCCAACTGGAGTACAGTGACGCGATCTTGGCTTACTGCAGCCTCCAACTCCTGTCTTCCAGCAATTCTCGTGCCTCCACCTCCCAAGTAGCTGAGATTACAGATGTACATCACCATGTCTGGCTAATTTTTGTATTTGGAGTAGAAACGGGGTTTTGCCATGTTGGCGAGGCTGGTCTTAAACTCATGGCCTCAAGCGATCCACCTGCCTTGGCCTCCCAAATTGCTGGGATTACAGGCATGAGCCACTGCACCTAGCCCTGTACACTGTGTTTAATAGCTTGATTGAGATATAATTCACATACCATAAAATCCAACCATGTAAGGCACACAATTCAGCGATTTTTAGTCTAGTCACAAAGTTGTGCGGTTACCACTACAATCTAATTTCAGATGTTTTCATTACCCCTAAAAGAAATCTTGTATCTATTAGCAATATTCCTCATTCCTGCCCTCAACCCCAGGCCCTACTCTTTATTTCTACAGATTTGCCTACTTGACATATCATAGACATGGAGCCATACACATGTGTGCCCTTCACAACTGGCTTCTTTCGCTTAGAATAATGTTTTCAAGGCCCATCCACATAGCAGCATGTATCAGGACTTCATTTTCATTGCTGAATATTACTACTTTGTATGTAATGCCACATCATGTTTACCCATTCATCAGTTAGTGGACATTTGGGTTTTCACTTTGGGGCTAATATAAATAATCTGTTGCAAACACTCATGTACAAGTTCTTATGCAGATATATATTTTTATTTCTCTTAAGTATCTAGGAGTAGAATTGCTAGACGCTTAGCAATTCTAGCAATCTTTTGAGGAGCTACCAAACTGTTTTCCAAAGCTGCACCATTTTACATTTTCATCAGCAGCATGTGAGGGTTCCAATTTCTCCATATCCTTGCCAGCATTTTTTATTCTCCATGTCTTTGATTCGAACCATCCCAGTAGTGTGAAGTGGTACCTCACTTGATTTTGATTTGCATTTCCCTAATGAGTCATGATACTGAGCATTTTTCGTGTGCTTACTGACCATCTGTATCTGTATACACTGTTTGATCAAATTATAAATCGTTAGAGCTTCACAGAAATAAAGGTCTTAGATGAGGCCCAAAGAGTAACACTAAGTGACTTACCCGAAGTTACGTGCATGAGGTTATACATGGTTTGTAGCAGCACAGGGTCTCAAATCCACTCCTGACTCCTAATGGTGCTCTGTTCTTCTCGCCTGCCCCTTCTCTCAGGATGCCTCTGGATCCCCACCTGCTGGAGGAGTGAAATGGCTGGATTCCTTATGGGTCGGGATAAGCATGTGCCTTAGCACTGCTTGATTTTACGCCCTGCCTGATTTTACGCCTTGCCTGTTCTTCTTTGGTTAGACTAATTTCATCTCTGAAAATGGTTTTCTTTGGATGAAGACTCCATATGTGAACAAATAACTTGCATCTCCTTAGAGTTGTAAACAACTGATGGCTCAAGTCCACGCCCTAAAGAATTGGAAGCAGCTTTCCAGGCCACTTGAGTATCAAAGTTGGGTTTAAAGTCGTCGGCTACATTTAAACCCGTCCACCTAATATTTTCACTGTGACCCCCAAACACACAAAACCCAAGTAAGAAAGTATTTAAAGTTAAGGAATGGAGGGGAATTCTTGGGGCAGTTATAGCATATGTGTGAACGTTGAGGTTTGGGGCAATAGAGAGATGTGTTGCTATTGCTAAGTCCTCCAGGGACAAGCCATACGGGTCTGGAGATGAAGCCAAGGAGAGCAGCCATTCGTAGTGTCAATTCCCAAGGAGGGGCCAGGTCCTCAGACAAGAAACAGACCCAGAAGGGGCTGGCCTGCAGGCCAGCTGGTGTACAGTCAAGACAAGCTGGATTGTGCTGCCGTAACAAATGATACCAAAAGTTTCCATGTTTTATCAGAATGTAATTTATTTTTATTTTTTCCCTTATTTCTCCAAGAAAAAACAGAATGTAATTTTATTTCTTGCTCATGCAGCATTTGCATGGGTGGTTTGGCATTTCCATGGGGAGGCTCAGCCTTCCAGGCTATTTTATCTTGAGTGTGTGTCTCAACATGGCATTTCCATGTTTTCCATGCAAAAGAAAAGAGATCTAGAAGCTCTCAAGCCAGCTAGTAAGTGCTTCACCTTGGAAATGACACATGTCACTTTTTTTCTTTTTCTTTTTTCTTTTCACTCCTGGCTTCAAATGATCTTCCCAACTTGGCCTCCCAAAGTGTTGGGATTAGAGGTGTGAGCCACCATGCCTGACCAAAATAATGCCTTTTTCAAAAAAGCTTTAAACTTCATTATGTCCCACATAGCATCTAGCAGAAAGCCTTGTCATAAGAAGCACATGACTTGACACGTCACGTCACTTCCACTCACTGCCAACTAACTGCTCAGAAATAGTCACATGGCCTTGCCTAACTGCCAAGGAGCCAGAAAGTGTGACCTTCCTGTGTGCTTGGAAAGATAACTGGCTATGGGCAAGTTCTAGCAATGACTGTCATGGCTGAAGAGGCTTCCTTTTGGACTCTGCCCTTTCCAGGAAGCACTCAGAGGTATACGTGTGTCTATTGAGTATTGTCTTGTGGAGGGGAATAGAAGAGGTATCTGGCATCCGGAGGGGGAGCTGGAACAAAGTGGAGATTCATGCTGAAGATGATCACATTAAATTTTATTAGCCATATCATCTACAGGCCAAGTATTTTCTGAATTTATCTGTATCCCCAAAATACTATTATTATTTTTTGAGACAGAATCTCACTCTGTTGCCCAGACTAGAATATAATGGTGCAGTCTCAGCTCACTACAACCTCTGGCTCCTGGGTTCAAGTGATTCTCCTGCTTTAGCCTCCTGAGTAGCTGGGATTATAGGCATGCACCACCACACCTGGTTAATTTACATATTTTTTGTGGGGATGGGGTTTCACCATGTTGGCCAGGCTGGTCTTGAACCTCTGGCCTCAAGTGAGCCACCCACCTCAGCCTCCCAAAGTGCTGGGATTACAGACGAGACACCGTGCCCTGCCTGTATCCCCCAAATACTAATGAAGTCTTTCTCTTAGCTGAGATTTGGAAAACTGAACAAGTGTGGCTCATGCTAGCCTGGTAGACTACGGAGAAGGTGATCTTAGGGACAAAGGGAGCCACCTGTTCCAGATGAGATTAGCCAGTTTTAGAGATTCAAGTTTTCATTTTGATTTAAATTGCTGACTTTTCCTTAAGGAGCAATATAATCAACATATAGATTCTCCTATTAAAATAATAACTTTTTCCTTTTTCTTTCTTTTCACTCCTGGCTTTAAGTGATCCTCCCACCTTGGTCTCTCAAAGTGTTGGGATTAGAGGCGTGAGCCACTGTGCCTGGCCAAATAATGACATTTTAAATAATGAAGCTTTAAACTTCATTATGTCCCACATAGCACCTATCAGAGTGCCTTGTCATAAGAAGCACTTGACAAATTAAAGAGTGAATCAGAGAAATGAGATCTATTACATTCCCAAAAGCCAGCTTGTCCTGGGACTCTCTGAAGTCTTATCCCCAGCTCCCGGGTGGATAATGAGGACTGGGAGACTCCAGAACTGATCCAATCACTGTAGAAGAAACTGTAGAAGCACTCAGGACAGGGTGAAAGTCCTGGGACCACCTTTGCTCAAACCACTCCTGTCTTCAGATTGTCAGATTTGCCATTCATTCCAATAACTAATCATTCTCCAAGTCCTGTCCTGCACTGATACTTATCTTGAACCCTTTCTCCATCATGCAACATGATTCTAATGTCTATTCCTTCTTTTCTGTACCCAACATCACTGGCTCTTGTCAACTGCCAAGGGGCCAGTGGCAGAGTATTGCAGAGTACTGCAGCTGTGTGAGTGCCTGAGACAGTATCATTGCAAAAGGTTTACCACTGCAAGAAGATATTTCAGTGTGGAGGACTGGGTTGAGTACTATTTGAGACACATTGAGTGTAAGGAACATTCAAGAGGAGAGATCCAGTAGGCAGTTGGAAGTACAGAACAGGAGACTGGGGTAGTCAGGGGTGGGAAGATACACTTGAGAATAATTGGCATCAGCTGGTATTTGTTGCTATGGACATCAAGAAAAGTGTGAAGCAGACGTTATGTGTGAAAGCACTTTGTATAATATTGGGTGTTGTTTCTTATAATTACCATTTTTATGTGGATCCAAGAAAGAAAGTAGATGGTGAGAAAAGCAAAAGGAACCAGAAGCTTTCAGAGAAGGAAGAGGTGAGAGGCAGGAGGAGAAGCTGGAGAAGAGAGTTGCAAGGTTGAGGCTGGGCTGGCAAAGTGCTTAGGGCTGAGAGCAGCAGGCAGCAACAAGGATGAAGCCAGGCCTCTGCAGTCAGTGGCCAGGGGTCTCAATGGGTAGACCGGCTACTATCTTCTATATTCAATTTCCCATCCAGCTTGGCCCCACCCTGCCCATGCTTAGCACCCTCTCTCTTCACTCCAGTTGCCAATACCAGCTCTTACCAGTGGGCTCCAGTGGGTACATGGGAATCCTTCATCTCATTAGCAATAAACTCAGCCTTGTCCAAGTGTGGTCCAGGAACCCCCGAGGGACCTGTGACTCTTAGTGAGTCCATGAGGTCAGTCATTTTCCATAAAACCACTAAGACATTATTTACCTTTCTCATGCTCATTCCCCTACAGGTACACAGTTGATTTTTTCAGGTGCTACATGATGTGTGATATTCCAACAGATTGAATGCAGAGGCAGTATGAGAATCTGGCTGCATTTTACTAAACCAGACATTGGCAAAAATTTAAAACAAAGCCACGTTTCTCACAAACTTGTTTTTTGTTTTAGAAAATGCTGTTACTTTTCATAATACTATTTAGGTAATATTTCATGTGCTTATTGATATTTTTAAATGAATATCTAATAATTTCTCTGATTTTTTAATACTGAATGGTGATTATATATTCTACCTGCATAAAAGCTCTCTGGGGTCTGCAAGCATTTTAAAAGTGGAAAGTGGGCCAGACGTGATGGCTCATGCTTATAATTCCAGCACTTTGGGAGGCTGAGGCAGGAGGATCACTTGAGCCCAGGAGTTCAAGACCAGCCCTGGCAACATAGCCAGAGCCCATCTGTATTTTTTTAAACATTTAAAAATGTAGCTGAGCATGTGGTGCACACTTGCAGTCCCAGCTACTTGGGAGGCTGAGGTGGGAGGATCACTTGAGCCTCAGAAGTCAAGGCTGCAGTGAACCATGATTGTGCCACTGCACTCCAGCCTGGGTGACAGAACAAGACACTGTCTCAAAAAAAAAAAAAAAAAAAAAAAAAAAAAGAGAGAGAGAAAGAGTCCTGAGACTGAAATGTTTGATAGCCACAATGGAATTCCTTATCTTCTTCAAACTCTAACCCCTTCTCTAGGATTAATATCTCCTTTCCCAGAATTATTGTGAAGATTAAATATTTCAAAGTTTGTCAACCACTGTGATTCCAGTTCTTTGCCATCAACATATGGGGCAGTGTAAAACAACACCCTTGTGTGTGCCCCTACACCCATATCTTTCCTATTCCAGCCTCAAGGCCCATGATGACTTCAAAATGGGGGCTACAATTACTACTACTACTACCAGGAGGGCTGCAGAGCACAGGGTTGGGATCCAGAAGACGTGTGCTTACTCGATGTGCTTGTGAAACCACTTATCCTCTGAGTGCCCGGTTTCCTTATGGGTAGTAAGATAATCACATCTCCTTGCAGAATTGCTGTGGATGACATATATGGTAGGAGCAAATGATCCTCCCACCTTGGCTTCCTAAAGTGCTTTGTAAACTAGGAAGTGCTGCGTGGTTAGCTATTTTGACATTGTTAGTGTGGGTGGAGAAGAAAGGCAGAGGAGCCTAGGTCTCCAGGGAGGAGACGGGTGGGCACTGGGAGGTACCTTTGTGGGTGCCAGTGTGCTGATGACCTGGGCTCCAGGAACCATAGCAACAGCCTCTGCTCCCTGGAAAGTGCCGTGGTCTCTGCATCAGGGGCCCAGAGTCAGGACCCAGCTGCAGGCAGGGCTCTCTGCATACTGGCTGTGTAGTCACAGGCAAGAGCTCTACAGGCTGCCTGATTGGTAGTGATCAACCCTGCTGCACCTTAGAATCCTACGAGGAACATTAACAAGTGCTGATGCTGGGGCCCACATCTGACTCGCCGTACCTGACCCTGGAGGTGGACCTAGGCCTGGGATGTGCAGCATTGAGAACCACTCAACTTTTTTCCCCTGTCAGTTCATCCTGCTGACCACAAGATGGTGCCCTCTTTCTGGGAAATGTTTGATGTTCACCAAACAAGCAACAATCCATTTTCTGTATTCAACAATCCTGAAAACATGCATTTGAATTTAACAACCTTCTCCAGCATCTCATTAAGCCAGACCCATGTGCTCTTGGTGTCTAGCCATCTAATGTGTATCTTCTCCCTTCTGTTAGAAACCACTGGGTTGGAATGTGTCTTTGCATTCTTCAAAAGGCTATACCACAAAGCAGAGAGTAGGATTTATGATCATAATCATTAGTATCAATAACAACCAACGTTTGTTTAATCCTTTGACATTTGCAAAGTGCTTTTCACCAACAATCCTCATAGTAACTCTACGAAATGGGCATTACTGATTTCCATTTATAAGATGATACAATGGAGGCTCAGAGTACTGTCTTGGTCAAGGTCACAAAACAATAATGAGCAGAACTGAATTTTCCAATGACAGATCTCAAGCCCTTCCCACTGCCTCATTAGAGACCAGCAGTCAACCACCAGGAGCCCAGAAAGTACAGCCCTGAGGTAGGAAAATTCTCAGGACAACCTCTGGAAGGCCTGCTAGGCAAGCAGGCAAGACAGACTGATGGCTCCACACAGCACAGACGAAAGGCCAGCGGACAGGCATGTTGGACTGGATCGAGTGACCAGCTGGTGTAACAGTTGTGAGGGTCCTAGTGAGCTGCTGGACTGAGTCAGTAGACGCTCGGCAAGAGGACAGATTTTACCATTTGTAATTTTCTGTACCAGGAAATGAACAGCTATATGCTAATAGGGAACATTAATCTTAATTCTGACTGTATAAGAAGTTATAAACTCATCTCCAAAGAAAATCCTTTCCTACGAGCAAGTGACATGTTTTGAGATTAGTAAATCTAACAAAGGTAATTTACAAGATCACTTACAGACTTGCTGCAAGACAGATTCCCATAACTGATCAGGAATCCAAATGTCAGGGACCCAGGCGCCCAATCCTTCTGCATGTTTTTAATCTCAGATAAAGCGGCCATCAAGTGTAGGTTCAAGTTACATGGACCAGCAATACTGTTTTCAGGACAGAGGCAATGAAATGGAAAATTTAATACATTAGTGTTTTGCTAATTTTATTGACTTCACTGTATATCTTAAGCAATTCAGTATTCTGTTTTAGCTGTTTCCTGTGTCTCAGCTTCCCTGTCTATAAAATGATTATAATGGCACCTTATAATGGCATAAGACTGTTATATGACTCAAAAGAGTTAGTTTATAAGGCACATAGAACCATGCCCAGGATACAGAAAGCACCATGTGTTTCTTAAATAAATAAATGGATTTGAGCACATCCACTTATTTTACAAGCGAAACTTTAATTTTTTTCAATATTTCAACTAATTTTAAAATTATGTTATTTGCACACTTGTAACTACAGGAAGTATACTTTAAGAAGATTAAAGTATTGCCTTGCGATTACAATTTGAAGTCCCACAGAAAATGCATGAATTTGATTAAAATAATACTACAGTCTTTTTGGCCTTAGAAATAGGTTAAAAATTACTTAAGTCCATCCTGTTTTTCATCTCATGATTAGTGATATTAGCAAATAAGCTCATACACTGCCTAAAGAAATATAAGAGAAGTGATCAGATGTTTCTTTTTCTTTTCTAAGGAAAGTTTTCCTTTTTTTCTGCTTGACCTGTTAAGTCTGAGAACTGGTGATCAGTTTGGAGAGTACCCTTAGCACATGGTGTTTTCTCCTGAGTCTAAAGACATTCCCCGTCTGTGTTTCGAGTTGAGTGGGAGCTTTCCACAGCAGTAGTCAGCTCAAACCTCCACCTCAAACCATACATTTAAAGCATTTCAAAAAAAGAGCATTTGCTGAGAGACTTGTAGGGAGAAAGACTGGAATGCTGAGAATGTTAATAGGGGCAGGGCTTGGAAGAAAGACACACAAACTGAAATGTTGCTCTCCAATCTAGGGGTTGTTGTTCATGTTGGCATTACTTTTCTTTCAGTGGACCTAACATATTGTTTCCTGGTGATGGCTATTCTTGAAGACTTTTTTTTTTCTTCTTGCAGGCTACTTTATGAAACAAACTTTGTAGATTTCCAGCCACCATGAAACTCCTTCCTCCCCTCTGGAGATTTAGCCAAAGGCTTCTAGCCCCGCTTTCTGCATAAGCCCTTCTCCCAGCTCAGAGAGCTCTTCCACTGCAGCCAATCCCACCAGGCCCCTGGAGCTGGGGAAGGAGATTGCGGGTTGGGGCCACAGAAGTGGGTGCATGCTTTCTCAGAGTTTTTTTCTAAGGGTTTAAGTTCCTTTGTACCAAAATGACATTATAGGGAAGCTACACTGAGAATTACATAGGCTCCTGTGCATTGAACCAGCACCCTATATAACATTACATGATTGTTTCTATGGAAAAATGAAATTTTATTCCAAATACCTGACCTCAAATGAACTTTTATAACATAACTTGACAGGGGGACTCTTCTACATACACTCACACTCAGGGACAGTTCTGTCTATCGGTCATGCTGTCTGCCTGTCCATTCACGTTATTTTTTTTTAATTAAGGTACAGAATAATTACCAAAGGAATGTAAAAAGTAAAAAGCTAAGATCCAAAAAATCAAGTTAAACATTTTATGTTTACTGAGTTCAAATCAGTGGTTATGTTGTAAATTTATCTTCAACTTCATTCACTGAGTTAAATAAATGGAACAATCTCTCTCTTTTTATTAATAGTAAGAGTAAAAGACAGTGTGGTATAAAACACATACATGAGTTTTGTAGTTGTAAACTGTGAATCTCAGGTCCAGCTACTTAACTTTTCCAAGCCCCAGTTTTCTTATCTTTGAACAGGGATGATAATATTCACCTTCTAAGACTATTTTTTTAACTGAGCTAATGTAAATATGTAGCATTAAATCTGGCACAAAGTGGTTATTTCCCATCCTTTCTCCCTGTTACTTTACCTCTTCGGAATTATTGTGTTTCACTTTAATAAAAATACCTTTAAACCATGTTTAGTTTACAGAAGGCTTGATTTAAACTCTTCTGTCGGCTTGGGTACTCATCTATCTATCTGCTTGCCTTAATTAAGTTAATGTCTAAAATCGATTACTGAGATGGATTATTGACTAAGAAATTAAATAGGGCCATGCCATGCCACAATAAACCTGCCAGGAGATGGCTGGAGCAGCCAAAACATAAAAAGTAATAATAATAATTAATCAATAAATAAAAATAAATAGGTTCATAGAGCATCCTTATGTTGACCATTGTAATCATTGAACTCACTCACCTATGCCTTACCTTCCACCACATGCTTAATTTTCACAAGACTTTGTGATTTTCTATTTTTTCTTTTTTTTTTCACACTCATCCACAGCCGAAGATCCACTTTCTGACAACAGTTAGTAAATTTCAGGTTTTACTCAAAGCAAGAAAGGAGCTCAGTGAAGGACAACTTAGATTTCCTGTGAAACAGGCTTGCCAAGCGTTCTTTCCTATTTCCTATTACGTCCATCTCATGGTAGTTGGCAGCAAGGGCAGGGCATGCTGCAGGGAGAGCAAGTGCCTATGAACAGCGGGAAGGAGGCTGTGGTCCACTGGGGTCCAGCTGGCCTCATGTGAGCAGGAGTCTCCTCTGCTGATGGAGTGCCTATGACTCTGACTCTCACCTCTCACTGGTCCCCATTCCTGGCTGGAGAGTTGGTGGCTCTGCCTGCAGATCTGCCTGTTGGCTGGAATTTGACACTTACTCCTTATTTGATCCTATCATAATTCTCAATTTTTTTAAGAAAACTCTGTGACCACTTGAGATCAGGTCCTGCCTACTAAGCTTGATCTCAGGGTTAAAACCATATTCTTTCCATTATGTAGAAATCTGAAGACCTGGGAGATTAATTATCACTCATAATCAAAAAATAGTAATAATAACACATATAAGCCCATATGCTAAAATATTATCCCCTTTAGTTTATATCAGATTGGAAAACTGTCTTTGTTTTGAATTGAAATATAGGGCACTTCCCCCCTGTTATAAAAGATGTATTTCTAATGTGCCACCATCATGCAGCCAAAGCTTGGAGGCATCTAGACATCTTGCATTTACTTGTGTATTCAAGGTTCATTCAGATGGTTTAACATGAAGCTAAAATGTCTGGTCCTACATTTGTCTTCAGGAATAATGATTTTAATTTCATGGTGCAGAAATAAGGCCAAATAACAAAAAGCAGACCTAAAAAATGTTAAATGTTTAACTTACTAATCCACTAGATCTTTGACAGCAACTTTAGATTAAAATGGTCCAGAAGATAAAGTACATAATTAATGATGAGAAAATGATTCCTTCAAGTCCTAACCATTTGTCTGGAGTTTTATTTATGTGAAAGTGACAGTTACTTCTTGGTTCTGTCTCCTTCGTTCCAGTACTGTTCAGTCTGCATTTCCGTAAGTCGGGAAATTGTGCGCTGAAATGCAAAGATTTCCTCTTCTCCAGTAAACATGGAAAGTCCTTCTGCTGAATCCTGGTTATAAAACAAATTAAATTAAAGCCATCACAAATGAAAATTTACAGAACATAAGTATAGGTTTTAAAAAACTTTTTAGGCTTACTGTTATATTAAAGCATTTTTTATAACTTTTTTTCATATACCATCCCTTAAATGAGGCTAGAGAGTCAACCAATTTAAACTAATAGGCAGTAAACACACCAAATTTTCAGAAAGAAAATGTAAAAGGGAAAACTTTCTCCAAAAGTATACACCAGTAATATGTAACAGCAAAAAAAAAAAACCCCAAAAACCCAGTAGTTCTTATAAGCTAGAAAGAGGCTGGTGCCAGCCTCCAGACAGGCTCCCAGTGCTGAGGGAGGTCCTAAGGACAAACCTCTGCAGAGCCTTTTCCAAACCAACTCATGACTAATGGAGGGCAAATGCGAATGAACAGTGGGTCCCGGGTTCTGGGGAATGTGCCTGGGATCTAAAAGCCAGGGCTGCTTTTAGTTTTCAGCTGCTGGGACAATTGATCCCACCATCTATTACCAAATTGGGAAGCCCTGTCTCTGTGAGGCTGGTAACCCCAGACTGGTGATACCAACACAGACTGGTGACCACTAAGTGGGCTTGGAATTTTTCTCTCTTTTCTTAGGGATTTGCTAGCATGCTTTTTCAGAGAAAAATTCTGGATTCCTAAATCCATCTTCTCAATTGATCCACTGTGAATCTTCATGACCCTGAGGTCACATTCCCTGATTTCTTCATATATTATTGGCTCCATTTGATGAGCTTACTTTGTCTTGATCTTAGGGGAATTTGAGACAGGGTCTCACTCTGTCACCCAGGCTGGAGTGTAGTGGTGCCATCTTGGCTCACTGCAACCTCTGCCTCCTGGGTTCAAGTGATCTTCCTGCCTCAACTTGCTTGTCCACTGCCCACCTCCTGCTGTTAGGCCTGGTTCCTAACAGGCCACAAACCAGTACCAGTCTGTGGCCAGGGGCTGGGGAGCCCTAATGTAAAGGACTTTAGAAACTGGGCTGATATAGCTCAAGTGTATTCTTTTAAATTGTCAAAGACAATATTTGGATGTAAATATTGCCCTTGGAGAACCAACATTTCAAATGACCCCAGGGCAGAAGTTTATAAGCAGCTATTTATTTCTACACTGCTATGGTCTGAATGTTTGTGTCTATCCAAAATTCGTATGTCGAAATCCTAACCCATAAGGTGATGGTAGTGGAGGTGGAGCCTTTGAGAGTTGAATAGGTCTTGTGGGTAGATCCCTCATGAATGGGATTAATGCCTTTATAAAAGATGCCCCAGAGAGATCCCTCACCCCTTCCACCATGTGAGGTTTATACAGAAAGGACAGAGGCTTATGAAGTAGAAAGTGGGCCTTCACCAGATGCCAAATCTGGCACCCTGATCTTAGACTTCCCAGCCTCCAGAACTGTGAGAAATACATTTCTGTTGTCTGTAAGCCACCCAGTTCATGGTGTTTTGTTATAGCAGACTAGGAGATATACATAGGTTTAAGTCATCATATTGGAAAGTGCACTTTTTAAATTGGCCTAATTCTCCCAAACTCCTGAAAATGCCCCATTTCTACTCAGGTCGATAAGTAAATGTTTCCTTGTTCCAGACGATCTTTCACCTGTGGAACTGGAAGAATTGGGCACCCCTCATAGGGTGAGTGTTGACGGTTGTAAACTTTTGACTAATATTTCAATTGTCAATAGCTGAGAAACACATCCTGTAACGTTCTTACAGAAGAAGAAAATGCAAAGTCCCTTCTGGTTGGCCTGGGGTGAATCACCAGACTCCAAACTCCAGGAGAACTGGGCTAGCATCTGTTTGTTCCCTACAGAGTGTCCCCAGAATCTGTCACCCACAAGCACTCCATAAATGTTTGCAGAATGGAGGTTGGGAGATTAATCATGGATTTCTTTTCAAGCCCGGGGCCTTGCTAGGCACTCCATGGTCCTGTACTAGCCAGCCCACATGCTTAGATACTGTCTTATTTAATAACTCTACAAATTCAGTAATCATTTAGAAAAATATCCAGAAAGGGCAGCATGGTATAGCAGAACAAGGATAGAACCAGGCACAGGTGGCTTGGCATCCAGCTCTGGCCTGCAGTGTGATTGTGTGACTGTGGGCACAGTGTGACTGTGGGCACCTTAGTCTACCTCTCTGGGCTTCATTTTTTTTTTTTGAGATGGAGTCTCCCTCTGTCACCCAGGCTGGAGTGCAGTGACACAATCTCGGCTCACTACAACCTTCACCCCCCAGGTTCAAGCAATTCTCCTGCCTCAGTCTCCCGAGTAGCCGGGACTACAGGCAGGCACCACCACGCCCAGTTGATTGTTGTATTTTTTTTTTTTTGAAAGAAAGAAAAAGAGAGAAAAGAAGAAAGAGTGAAAGAAAGAAGAAAAAAAAGAATGTAAGAGAGAAAGAAAGAGGAAGAGAAAGAGGGAGAGAGAACGGGATTCTTGTTCTATTGCCCAGGCTAGAATGCAGTCTAAAAATGGGTATTAAAAACCTCTTTTAGGTTTAAATAAAATATTGGTTGGCTGCATGTTTATTATTTTCATCCCTTATTCCACCCTACTCTTCTTTACCTTTGTAGTACCTTGGAATTGGCCCAGCACATCTCAAGTACTGTAAAAGAATCAAGCAAACTGAGAAGTTGGATTTAGAGCTATATTCATTTCCTGAAATACACAACTACTAGCAGAAAGTTCAGCCTGACAGAGAAATCATAGAGTCTCACAGAGGTATCTGCCTATAATATCGGACGGCAATGCAAGTCCAAGTTAGCAGCATCTTCTATTGGTGGACAAAGACAAGGGACATGGCTCCAAATACTGAAGTCCTCTAATCGCCTCATAGAGGATAGTCAGGAGGCAGCAGAGCCCTAGCACTCAGGCAAAACTAGTAAAATAGAACTCTAGTGCTCTGGTGGGGTTAGAAGACCCAGACAGGAATAGCAAGACCCCAGAAACAAAGAAGCAAATCCATGATCAGAATTGTAGTACCTAGAACCCAGGGGCTGAGTGTCAGAGAAGAGGCATGAAGCACCTGATCCACTATCACGTTTTATCATTTCTAACTCTTCAGTGTTCCCAAATCCATCAGCTCTCTTCATTTTCACTGTTGTTTCTTTGGTTCAGGCCACAATCCCCTCTTCTCTGAATTGCTGGAACAGCCTCTTATCTGGTCTGTCTCCAGTTTTATTTTTACACCTTGAGTTCACTCTTGTCACTGCAGCTAGAGTGACCTTTGAAAAGTATAAATCTGATCATATCAACCACCTTTCATTTTAAAACAATTCCTTGTATGATTTTTATGGACTAGATAAATTACTGACAATCTTTTTCTGTACAAGTCCAGATAGTAAATATTTTTGACCTTGCAGGCCATACCATCTCTGTCACAACCTCAACTCTGCCAGTGTAGTATAATAGCAGTCATAAACAATATATAAATGGGTGTAGCTGGGTTTCAGTGAAATTTTATTTATAAAAACAAGTGGATTTGGCCCCTGAGTTAGTTTGCTGACTCTTGGACTAGAGGAACAAAGGACTTCCTCTATTTCTGTTGGGCCATTTGTACTGAAATCCTAGGTAGCAAGGCCCTCAGAGAAGTTCACTGTTGGGAGTAAGCAGCCCTTGTACAACTGGGGAGGCTAGAGGAGTGTAGTAAGAGCAAGTCTTTGCTTTCCACAAGCATATGTGCTGGTTCTCTTATATCAGCTGCAGCTGTGGATGCAGAAGTGCAGAGATGATGGCAGGAGAAGAGGCCAATCTCAGGGAAGTGACAAAATCACCCTCAAACTTCAGGAGGTTGTATCAGAGTTCCACTCTATGTAGAAAGCAAACTATCTCAGCCTTTGGGCCCAACAGTGGCAGTGCTGACATGACCAGTGGAAATGAACAAAGGTAACAAAGGGTTGAGGAGCGGTGGGAATGAAGAAAGGTAGTGATGGGTTCATGGGAGGTGGGAATGAACAAAAATGGGCACAGTAGATCAGTGAACCACAAGGAGAACACAGCATGGACAGTGGTATGAAACTCGGAAAAGAGGAAAAGAGGAGGATAAACTCAGGTAGGAAGAGCCCAAGGGATCTATTCCATCCCCATAGAAATACCCAGAAATAGCTGGATGATACTTTGAGTGGGGCAACTTTCAAGCCACAACTTATAGAGCAAAAGGAGCTGCAATGTTATTTGTTGTCACAGACTGATGAGGCAAGAGGCAGAGGGGTTATATGCATAATGGCTAAAAGCTCCTAGGAATTCAAGAGTACATTGAAATGAATTTGAGTTTTATTCATCATAACACTGATACTCATTTGGAAAATAGTAGCAGATGAAAATGCAGAGCATGTTATTTATTCATACCAAGACTGGTGCACAACTAGGTTTATATACTTATTGTAATTTTATGTCCTCCTCTCCCCACCTCACCTGAGGGGCTCAAAGGCTGGTACTATTTGGTGTTAGCAAAGGTCCAAAGAAATGCATGTTGATCCTATTTAGGAAGGAAGCTGCTGGTGAGTCTGAAAAGCTCTAGCTAGACAAGCAAAATGCTAGCTCTCAAAGCCTTCAGAATCTGGCCCCTGCTACATGTGTAGCCTCATCCCACACCAATGTCCATGTTGCTTTTCCTGCTCTTGCCCTGCTGGTCTGCTTTGGGTTCTTAGGAACCACCATTCTCTCTTGTTCCTCAGGGTCTTGCAAGTGCTATTTCCTCTACTTGGAATACTATCTTCCCCACCCATACACCTCCACCTGTGCCTAATATGCTTCTAGATATCCTGCAGATCAGACAGTTTTGTTTTTGATCTCAGTGTCCTTGTGGGATAGTAGGAAAAGCCCTGATCTGTAAGTTAAAAGAACTTGTTTCTAGTCCCAGATCAGCTTCCATCTAGCTGTATACTTTTGAGTTAGTTTACCTTCTCTGAAAATTAACTTGTCAGAAAAACAGAGCTAAAAATATCAACTGTACCCAATCCAAAGAGTAGTAAGAGAAGTATACAAGATAATAGGAAGGGCTTTGAGTAGTATAAGGCACTGTGTTTGGAAATCTCCACAAAGGCCTTTCTGTTGCTCAGCCTAGAGCTTCCTCTCAGCCCGTTCTTCACATTCTCTTTTCCTCTTTACTGTAGGCACCAGAAATTGACCTTGCTTTCGTATCTTGCAGTAATTTTCATCACTCACTCAATCCCTTGAAATCATGTTGCTCAAGACTGGCTGCTCTCCCTACCCACGATCATATTTGATGACCCAAAGCACACATTATTTGACTGCTAATTACTACCGGGAAGCAAAACTAGCAAACTTGGTGTCGTTAATTCCAGTTTGAGCTTTGTAAATAGTTTATAGTTCTCTTCATGTTTTATTTTACAAAATAACTGACATACCCTTGGACTTCTGCCTTCTAGCTCTCTTCTCAAATATGAAACTCAACGAAACTTCCTTTTTCTTCTGACTCTGATGTTATCCAAATCCCTGAGAACTCTTCCACAAGAATGCTCCTCTTCCTAGACTAAGAATGTCACCCACTAAGAAAGGTTGTCTCCTTGTCTTAGGTACAGTTTGTAATTTGGAAGCCTCCAGTTTAGTTGACTCCATGGAGCCTCAGCCCATACATGGCCCAAGTGCTGCCATTCCGCATGCCAATACACACACACACACACAGCTAAATGAATACAGTGCTCTTTCCAGCTGATTCCAACTCAACCTCAGAGTTCTGTTCAATCCACTCCTTCAGCCAGCTTCATCAGTTAAGAGCTGGCAAGTGAGATAAAGCCAATTAGTTGCAAACACCATTGAGGTAGAATCTTTCTCCTAAAGTTCACTCTTAAGGGACTAGAGTAACCTTTTATATAAAGGTTTTGCCAGAATTGGAAAGTGCCCACAACCCTGTAATTTATATGTACTCTAGCTCCCTGCAGTGATATTCAGAAAATATTCATTAAATGGAACAATTCTGTTCTGAGTAAAAATTTACAGTCTGGAATGGTCCTTAAGAGGTGATTTGGTCCTTCCTCTGAAGCATTTGTGTACTTTATTTTCTGCAGTTGCTATTTAGGCATATACAAATCTTTTTCTATCTTCTTCCTTGTTGGTAGAATCAGACTTCATTTGGGTATTTATAGGGTTTTCTTTGTTCTGTTTGTGTAGCATGCCAATTTTGGCTGGTTGGTGTTCATGCTCTATCCATTGTTCAATATTTTGAATATCACTCTTTAGTTGTTCATCCTCCACACAGCTGTGTGATCAAGGGAAGGTCCTCCTTCTCATTGCCAAGAGTAAATGGCAATTTGTCCAAGCCAGTCAAAGTGACCTTATTCCCCTTGCCAGTAAAAGGGTTATAGCTCTGTCTTTTGCATATAGTATATAGCTCATCTTGGCCAATGATATGGGAGGGTAAGTCTAGTGAGAAAACTTCTGGAGTAAATGTATTTCATCCCAAAAGAGAAACCCAAGGGACTTCACAATAAAGTTAGCAGATTCAATGATTAAATACATGTATTTACCACTGGTTCCCCTCAAAACCCCACTAAAATAATTTATTTCCTTTAAAGCATAAATTTGTAAAAATGAGGAAAATAACAGGGGAGAGAAGACCAACAAAATTTTACAAAGTAGGAAGCATATAGACAAGAAGGAACTGACTTGCAGACCCAAGAAAGCTGAATGAGGTGAATGTAAGCCATCCATGGAGAAAGCTGAGAAGCAACTCAATTTCACAAGAGTGTACCAAAGACAGCCAAAATGTTGAGTATGGCACACAGGAAAGATAGAATGGAACTGTATACCTGATGACATCACTAAGACAGCCTAAAACTGTGCTGGGTTCCACGCTTCATGTTATGTGAGATAATAAATGTGCCTAGTTTACACTGCTTTCAGATGAGTTTTTAATTCCTTGCAGCCTAAATCATCTAAGTGATAGAGTCTCAAGTGCTTTAAGAAAAAGGGGTGTGGGGTGCATGGTATGAGGCCTGGGAAGACATGAATTAAAGCAGCTCTCTCATTGGTCACATGAGCACTCTTGTTCATTTTCTCTCTCCTGCATCTATCCAGCCTCCACTTTCTAGTCATAATTTCCTCTGCTTGATCATATTACCTGGTACTTTTTTTCATCTTTTATTTTTAATCTTTGTGGGTATATATTCGGTTTATGGGGTATATAATGTATGTATTAATGGGGTACATGAGATATCTTTGATACAGGCATGTGATGCATAATTACATCATGGAAAATGGAGTATCCATCCCCTCAACTATTTATCCTTTGTTTTACAAACAATCCAGTATACTCTTTCAGTTATTTATAAATGTACAGTTAAATTATACAGTTATACTCTTATTTATAAACGTACAATTATTAACTACAGTCACCCTGTTGTGTTATCAAATAGTAGGTCTTATGCCTTATTCTATTTTGTGTGTGTGTGTGTGTGTGTGTGTGCACGCTACTTTGTTAAGCAAATGGCTGGAGACAACTGCCCTGTATTTCATAGCTTCCTTTCAACTTCAGCTCCCATCGTCAAAATGCATTTCGTTTAGAGTAATTTATTGAACAAGTAAGTAAGATAGGTCCAGTTTATTCTTTAATGCCAGGCTACATGGTGTCTCTGACCAGTTTTCTAATTGGTTTCCCTTCATTACAATTCCCATCCCTGGTCCAATTAGCACATGTTGTGGGGGAAAGAAAAGTGTATCAGGGTTGTGGTGATATAAAACTAGTTCCCTAGATTCACCCACTGGGGGTAGGAAGGCACCATTTCTTCTTAGAATAGGCTGTAGAATAGACTGACTTAACTTCAAAGAACTGGTTATTTTGTTGAAACATCAAAAAAAGAAAGGATATACAAACTTCTTTAATGGCCCATTCCTTCTATGTTACCTCACAGCAAAGGCATTTTAAAGCCTAAACCACAACTTCCTGCTACAATCATTTTCTCTTGTGGCCTCACTGAAAAAGAGATACAGCAACTTCCTACAACTTCATAATATCCATTCTGGAAATATTATACCCTTGGGTAGTCTCATCTCCAGGCAAAAAAATTCCACTTTTTTACACTATCATTTTAAGGACTGAGGAAGAAAATATCTCATTTATTACATTTATACAACTTTTCTCCACAGAATGAATGCATAGATTAGTTTTTGTTCAACAGTAATGAAAGGCATTATGTAAATACCAATGGCAATATTTTAAGTTATGGCATTTTTATTCACAGAGTATATACTGAATATAATTTAAGGATGCAAAATCTTTGTCCTTGCATTGGTCACAAAATACAAAGTTCATTTCCCGTGGGGGGCCAGAAATTTATGATGGATGACAGAAAAATGTATTAATATACATATAGATATACAGTACATTATAGAGAAATATACCTAGATAGAATGAATGTGCCTTTAAGTGTGCATAAACTTTACAGTAGCTTAATGTGCATATATCTATTTCTCGACAAAGCTAATGTGCCATGTGTATACCCATGTATACACACATACGCACATACTGACATTTAAGTGTGTGTGTATGTATGTGTGTATATATGCTGAGAAAGAAAGGGGAAGAACGTGGCATGTGTTTACAAACATAAAGACTTAATGTATACTACAGACACATTCACATTATAATATATCTTTAATACATTTTTTTGAGACAGGGTCTCACTTTGTTGCCCAGGCTGGAGTGCAGTGGCATGATCATAGCTCACTGTAGCCTCGACTTCCAGGCTTGAGCAATTGTCTCACCTCCAAGAAACTGGGACTATAGGCATACACCACTATGAAAGGCTAATTTTTGCATTTTTTATAGCGTCAGGGGTTTGCCATGTTGCTCAAGCTGGTCTCAAACTCCCCAAGCGTTCCACCTGTCTCAGCCTCCTAAAGTGCTGAGACCTCAGGCATAAGCCACCTCTCCTGGCCTTTTAACACATATTTTAATGTGTCTTTAATTCTAACCCTATGGCAGCCCAGCAAAAATATAAAATTGGCTAGCAAGTAAGGCTTCTTCAAGTATAGGAATTTTCTCATTAGTAGTCTATATGTCCAGTCTATGGTCACTAAAGCGCATATTTCTTGAGTACTTGACAAATGCTAGAAATGGTGCTACAGGATTTTCATCTCATTTAAGGATGAACCAAGGAAGGTAGTCTCTATACAAACATGGTCAAATCTCCCTATATGTTTTCCTCACATTTTGTCTTTCCTCTCCATCCAAGCTACCACTATCCCAGGCAGACCTGGTCACCTTACACCTGAACTTAGTAATCTCTTTGTTCTGTCTTCTTTTCTCCAGCACTTTCCTCTGCCACTTCCTCCTTTTTACAGTAAATACTTTATGGGATCTCCTTCCATCAGCCTGTGAGTCTGGGAAGGCAGTAATTGTCTTCCTCCCTACATTTCTCCCCAGTTCCATCACAAGAGATAGCACCCAGAGGAAAATCACTGGGAGAACACTAGTCGGGCAAACTTTAAATCCTACCTTTCCCACTCTGTGTATTCTTGGATAAACTGTGGCAAGCTTCATCATCTGAAAAATGGCACAGGTAAGTAGATGACCTCTTAACTTTATGTGTCAACTTAACTGGGGTAAGAGATGCCCAGATAGCTGGCAACACATTATTTATGGGTATATCTCTGAGGGTGTTTCCAGAAGAGATTAGCATCTGAATTGGTAGACTAGGTAAAAAAGATCACCTTCACCTATGTGGGTGGGCATTATCCATTCCATTGAGAGACACACAAAACAAAAAGACAGAATCAAGAAAAATTATCTCCTTCTTTAGTTGGGATATCCATCTTCTCCTGCCCTTAGACAGATATTGAAGCTCCCTGTTCTCACGCCTTCAGACTCTAGAACTGACTAACATGAGCCACCACCCCCACCACCCACCCTAGTTCTCAAGCTTTTGGACTTAGACTGGGAGTTACAGCATCAGTTCTTTTGTTCTCAGGGCCCTGGACTTAAACTGAATCATACCACTGGCTTTTATTGGTTCTCCAGCTAGCCCTCTGTATCTGCGGATTCCAAATCTGTAGATTCAACCAATTGCAAACCAAAAATATTCAGGAAAAAATGGATGGTTGCATCTGTACTGAACATATACAGACTTTTGTCATATCATTATTCCATAAGCAATAGAGTATAACAGTGATTTACATAACATTTGCATTGTATTAGGTATTTTCAGTAATCTAGAGATGATTTAAAGTATATGGGAGGATTGTGTGAGTTATATGCAAATTCTACATAATTTCATACAAAGGACTTGAGCATCCTCAGATTTTTGTATCCACTAGGGGATCCTGAAACTTCACAGATACCAAGGGATGACTACACACACACACACACACACACACACACACACACACACACACGTATTATATATTGGTTCTGTTTCTCTGGAGAACACTGGCTAATACAGATTTTGGTACTGAGATTGGTTCTAGAGAAACAGGTTTTCAAAAGTGAGGGTTTTTTTTTTATTTGCTCTAGGGTTTCTGAAATTGGCTTTCTAATCTGACACAATATAAAGATGATAACGACTCCCTTTCCAGTAGTAAAGAGACACAAATAGTCTGTGGCACAAACTGTTTGTAGATATACACAAAATATCTGCATTGGATATTCCTAATCAACCACTTATAAGTTGCAAGGAGCTTAGTAATTCTGTGCATGTTAGTTTGGAACACTTTTGGAAAACTAAGGAATATGACACTGAATCACTGGAAAAAGTAGTTTACAAAAAAAAAGATGACCTAAGGGATTCAAATTCCCACCTTAAGTGCTACATAAATTTATAGATGTGCTTTGAGAGACAGCATTATCTCCTCTAGTGCAGGGCTGAAATTGCTGAAAATCAAATGTAGGATCTCATCCTGTAATTGGCTGAATTACAGCACAAGTTAAACTCTCAGCCTCACAAGGTATATACTGTTAAAGTGAGGACACTGTGAAAGAATGGGATCTTTCGAGTTGGAATGGGGGTATGTGGGAAGACTCTAAGGAAGCTGGGGACACTGAATCCCTTAATTGTGAGTATCTTATTTGCCAGTGAAAGAAGTCTCCCCACCCTCAGTAGAGCTTAGCTCCCACCCCCAGAGGAATTGGTCTCCCTAGCCCCAGCAAAAGCGGCATCCCCAATACCAGCAGAAATGATCCCCAACTCCCAGTGTCAACAGCAGCCCCACTTCAAGTGGGAGTCATCTTCTTATTCACAGTAGTCTGAGTCTTTTACCTCCATCTGAAGAGATTAGCCCTGCATCGCCTGAGGAATTGCCTTCTCTGAGGCAGTTGCCATGCAAGACACTGCTGATTCTCCACAAGACCTGCCTCCAACACCCCTCTTTCCTTCTAGACAAATAACTAGACTCAAGTCCCAGCAGGCCCTTAAAGGGAAAGTACAGTGTGGCCCATGAGGAGGCATGCTATATTCCAGAAGAACTGCCTAACCTTTCTAATTTATAGAAGCAGAAATCTAGGGAACATGTGTGGGAATTGATATTAAGGGTGTGGGATAATGAAGGAAGGAACATAAAGTTGGATCAGGTCGAATTAATTGATATGGGCCCACTAAGCAGAGATTCTGCATTTAGTATTACAGCTTGGGAGTTAAGGCTCTAACAATTTATTTGATTGGTTGTCTGAAACACAATCAAAACACAGCCCATTGTGAGCAAATTGGAAATGTTGGCTCTCCCTAGGTTTAATGTAGAGGAAGGGATTCACAGGCTTAGGGAGATTAGAAAGAGTGGATTTATAATTTATGACATATTCCCAAACACTGAGAAGATCTAGAAGATACACTTTTACCAATAAGAAATAAATTACTAAAGGAAGCCCCAGTATTCTTGAACTCTGTGATTACTCTTTGTAGGCCAGATCTTATAGTGGGAACCACAGCCACTTAATTGGAAAACCTAAATGCAATGGGAGTAATTGGATCCAGAGTGGCGAGGCCAAGTGGCAGCATTCCACTGCCAAAGGCAAGGTGGGCGTTAGCTACTGTGTTGGGTGGCAGAGTCAAAGCAGCAATTAGAATATTCTGACTCACACAGATCTGTGGCGTGGGCTAATCATGGTGTTCCTAGAAGTGAAATAGATAGGAAGCCTATTAAATTTTTACTTGATCTCTATAAACAGAAAAGTTCCGGGTCACATTAAACAAAGTTTAACTTGAATCATAAAATCAGAGAGTCAGAGCCCCTCAATCAGTTTTCAGACTTGAGCCAGTTTATAGACCCAGAAGCCCTCAAATGAAAATTTATACTGTGAATCTTTCTCCCAGGCTTCTCCAAAAGGACCTACAGACTTTTAGCAGGGTAACCGTGCACCAGGGGAAAAGATATAATCAGACTTTTGGGGGACTACTGAACACTGGATCTGAACTGACGCTGATTCCAAGAAACCCAAAACATCATTGTAGCCCCTCATTCAGAGTAGGAGCTTAGAGAGGTCAGGTGATCAATGGAAGTTTCAGCTCGAGTTCATCTCACAATAGGTCTCGGAACCCATCCCGTAGTTATTTCCCAGTTCCAGAAGACATAATTGGAATGATATACTTAGCCACCTCACATTGGTTCCTTAACTTGCGGACTGGGGTCTATTATGATGAAGAAGGCGAAGGGGAAGCAGTTCCTAGAATTGCCTCCACCTCAGAAAATAGTAAATAAAAAGCATTACTGCATTCATGGAGGGAATGCAGAGATTAGTGCTACCATTACGGACTTGAAAGATGCAGAGGTGGTGATTCTCATCACATCCCCATTCAACGCTCCTATTTGGTCTATGCAGAAGACAGATGGAGCTGGGAGAATGACAGTGGATTATTGTAAGCTTAACCAAGTGATGACTACAGTTCCAGCTGCTGTACCAGATTTAGTTTCATTGCTTGAGCAAAGTAACACATCCCCTGGTACCTCGTATGTAGCTATTATCTGGCAGATGTCCTCTTCTACATTTCTGTCAATAAGGCCCACCAAAAACAGTTTTCTTTCAGCTGGCAAAGCCAGCAATACACCTTCATTTTCCTACCTCAGGGTTACATTAACTCTCCAGTTCTATGTCACAATTTAGACAATGTCAAGTACACAGGGATCTTGATCACCTTCCCCTTCCACAAGACATCATACTGGTTCATTACATTGATGACATTATGCTGATTGGACCTAGTGAGCAAAAAGTAGCAACTACCCTAGATATGATTGGTAATCATTTATGTGTTAGAGGGTGAGAAATAAATCCAACTAAAATTTAGGTGCAATCTATCTATCTCAGTTAAATTTCTAGAGGTCTATGGTGTGGGCATGTTGAGATAGCCCATCTAAGGAGGAGGCTAAGTTGTTGCACCTGGCCTCTAACCAAAAAAAAAAAAAAAAAAAAAAAAAAAAAAAGGAAAATTGGGTATTGGCATATTTGTTTATTGTAGGAAATTAATTTAT